>OZ024892.1:32571149-32669324 GCA_964017195.1 Siderastrea radians
AGAGAAAGATGGGACTGATTTTGATGTCCTCGTTTGAATGAACAAGAGCAGCACCGCCTTTTCATCACTATAGTCTGTGTGGAGATTCACTGTTATGCCCTTGAAAATCAAATTAAGGCTCTTCAATTAAGATGTTAAAACAGTCCTGTTGTATGGTTCAAAGTGTTGGAAAATCTCTAAGGAAATTACTCACAAACTGAGAGTGTTTGTCCTCAAATGCCTCACGATCATTCTACGGATCAGATGGCCCCTAAAGGTCAGCAACAAAAGTGTAAGGGAGAAATGTAACCAAGAAGACATCAGCTACGTCCTAAGGAGGCCACCAAACGACATCACCAAAGAACCCTATACTGGATCCCAGATGGTAGATGCAGATGAGGCAGGGCATGGTTAAGATAGAGATTGATGGAAGCAGAGCTAAAGGGAAGACTGGCCTCACTTGGATTGAGGCGTCAAGAATTGTACGAGACAGGGAACGTTGGATAGATTTAGAGGTGCCACATGTCGTAATGAGGATGCCAATATAGCTGGTAATAAACCAGTATTAATGTATGGATTTGATTAATTTTCCAAAATCCAGACATATTTCTCCAATCAGTTGTCCATGGACAACTTCAAAAATACTGACATGTTAACGCTGGTCTCGGCTAATCTTGACAGTGACAGTTTGGTGAAGACGAAAAATATCAGTGTGCAATCCACATTGAATTACAACATGTAATGGTTGCTGTATAGACACTATATTTGTTTTTTGAAAGCTTTGTGCGTGCTCTGAGTCGTATGAAAACCGTGTTCAGCTACCTTACACAGTCCTCGTTTATTGACAAGTAAGCGTGGCTTTGTTTCCCAAGTTAACAGAATGGTCATTGTAATTGAAGTCGATACAAAATCAACTTCATGGTAAACTATGCTTGTTAACAAAGAACATGTGATGCATACATCCCACACCCACACCAGATGTGGTTGGGAGCATTGTACTTGGTACTCAAAGTGATAATCTACAAATTAAAACTCGCCCATTTCAGAAATGTTTGGGTGGTATTGCGTGAACGTTTTATAGCCTTTCTCCATGAGATGCACAACGCCATTTTTGCTTAACGATGATAAGCTTCTCTCCGTTTGGTAATTGTTTGATGCGCTCGTCTATCTCACCGTCCGGTACACTGGACGCAAGAGAAAGTGTTCTGAACTCTTTAGCATGGCCTGGATTTATTGCGAAGAGGAGCAAAAGCTTGAAATTCATGTGAATGCAAGATTTCTGTATGGCACGGCATTCGTCTTCAAACTGCCTTTTGAGGAACGGGGTTAGTTCCTGAAACTGGGACCCAAAAAGTCACCTACTCTGCAGTCCTTTTGCGGCTTCCAGGAAAGCATGCTCTTTGTTGAGCTGGGCTGCAAGTGCCCGAAAATTAGATATGTTCCCAACGTTGTCGTAATTTTTTCCATATTCATCGGCATGAAGGAATTTAGAAACAACGATAAGTGCATTCACATGCAATGTGGCTGCATTATTCTTTACATGCCTTGCATGCTTAACATACTTGATAAAAGAGTCGACAGTGCTCATGTTCTCGACCAGTTGTAAAAAGGGATCTAACTTAAAATTGTTTACACAGTAAGGCAGTATCTTGATATTGTTCTGTAGTTTGTTTCTTGATTTTTGGCTGTTTTAAAGTTTATCTTACCCCATTTTAGTTTTTTAGGTCTTGCTCCTTCCTTTTTTTTTCCTCAACAAAATTGCACGTGACAGAGTCCGAATCAGTATGGATGTGCCAAAAAACGGGTCCTTGAACACGAGTTGGGGACAGGTAAGAAAGGTTACAGAATCGAGCGGAATGAATTTCAGGGTCATCCTTTGAAATGTTGATTCCAAAATTCTGTACAAGGAATTCTTTTTTTTTTTCAGCGCAGGAATGGCTTCTTTCGTAAACATCAGTAAATTTTGTTAGAAATCGGCACATCTACGGCAAAGTCTCTCGAAGGTTTGATTGTGTTTCTCTTGATTGGGAGGAGCGGTGGCCATGTTGTAATCGGAGAGTTGGTTGGAAGCGATATTACAATGGGCTGTTACTCGTGTACATGAATTACTAACAAAAATGTGAGCTAGTAGTTAACTGTTATTCTACTTATATAAAGGATTCTTCATTGCTAGAAAACTCAGAGGAGTCAAGAATGTTGTAACAAATTTCCTTTATTTGACAATCGTGTGTCCGCCATGCCTGCATGCCATACTGAAAATGGAACTTCACATGGGGCTCAAGTGTCACGCAATAGCCCATGTTCTTCTTAAAATTACGACTAAGTGACCAAAACATCCTTCATCACCTTCTACTACGCATCGCGCTTTCTTTCTGAGTTGGAGAAGGTAAGTCATCTCTGCGTATGGCTTGTTAGATATTAACGGTGGTTCCAGTGACTACGCACAAAGTTAATAATGCGCAGTCACCAAGCTAATTTCCTCAGAGAATGCTCTGAAACCGATGTGCTTTTTCTTAATGGGTTCGAAATTTTCGGAAAACTGGGGGTGCCGCATTGCTGCGCTACTGTCTCTGAGTGTAACAACCTCCTTTAACACTGTTTTAATTGTTGCTGTACTTTTCCTGTTTGTGTGCGTATCGTCGGAACTTTTTGGGACGTATTTTCCTCCTCGTTTAGATTTTCTGGGTCTCCCACCTTTTTTGGCTTTGTCCTCTCTTGCACAGGTGCTACAGTTGCCATCATCAGTGTGTATTTCCTAGTACACTCGCTCACGTGTGTGAGCAATTAAACACAAATTGCAAGACTGCGGAGGGTGAATCGCGGGGTCGTCCTTTTTGGTATTGATTTGGAAGTTTTCCAAAAACTCATTGTACTCCTTGCGACTGCAGGTTCTCTCATAAGTTTGCTTTAGTTTTTTCAGTCGATTTCCACAAACTCTGCACAAATTTGCGAGATTTTGAATATGAATTTCATCGAGCAAGCTCCCATCTGCTATTGTCTACCTTCGACACTTGTGATATTTAACGGTTCCCAATTTCCAAAACTAACCAATCTATGAAAACGGGGTTTTTAAAATCAAAGAGGTTAAGGATAAAGTAGTTACCAGAGGCGGATCTGGGATTAATGGTGATCGTTTTCTGAAACAATGAGCGCTAAGGTGCAAGCTTTTAGGCGGGGTCTGGGGGAAATTTTTGGATTTTGACTCTCTAAAATCCCCTTTCCTGGGTTTCTGAGTCGTTCAGATAGGAAATCGGTTAGTTCCATTCTTCTCGGGTGAGGAATTTGTGAGATTTCAACTTTGAACTTTTATTTCTATTAAAATGTTTATTATGAAAAATCTGACCAATTTTCATAAAACGGTGCGAACCGGTATGGATCTGCGTCTGGTTACTAGGGCGTAGTCAGTTATGAGAGAAAACTCCACGCTAAACATAGTTTACTGCAAAAACTTTTATTACCACGTGCACTTCTACCATTATGCAACTTGCATCACAATGGAAAATCATTACCTTGCTAATGCGGTGCACCTGTTGATTTGTCACGTTCCATGACCATGTCTTTCAACCATTACTACTATGCATGGTATTTTCTATTTCGGATCTCTTTTGATAGTGGCTGCTTACGACTGTTCTTAGCTATTAACGGACTTAATAACTGTGGAATGCAGTCAAGTTAATATAGCACGGTCATTGAGCCAAATGTCCGCTCAGGTCAGGTTTGAAAGCGCCGTGGAAGCTAATCAAGGTGGGCATAGCCACAAAGGTACAGCAGTGCGTCCATTGTTTGAATAAAAATATAACTAAATACATATAAATAAATAAGAATAAATAACTAAATACATCAATTGGCGACATTTAGGAATTACGGGCAAGAATTACAGGAATGACAGAAAACTAAATACAAAATTAATACAGGAGAGGAAGAAAGGATACGAGAAATAGGAAAATTGATGAGTCATGCTACATAGTTTGCAATTTTTCGTAGTAGACTAGGCACTTCAACATAATCATCCTCTGCCTCCATTATCGAAAGGTTCATCACGATAAACAGCGCTCGGAGGTGGTTTAATGAATAGAGAACTACTTAAATTGAATTTGAGAACTGAAAAACGTTTAATATAATTTTATACTATGTACAACCTTGACAACGCCAGACTACTAAGATCATTGCCATTGCAGGTGGTAAACAGCCCAACCCACCTCTTACCTCTTTCATAATGTGCCTGGCAGTAAAATTCTCCTTTGTACACGTTATTTGTACAAGGTCCTGATACAGCTTAGAAGTCTGCAGTCCATCCATTAAGTTTCTATGCCTACCTGGTCTCAAAGACGTATTTTCGTCTTCAGAACTTAATGTTCCTTAGAACTCGCGTCGCGGTTGCAGGGGGTCGACCTATTCTCCTTGCAATGTCTTAGAGAGGTAACATCCCTTTACTAAACAAAATACGTAAAAGAGCTACTGATTTTGCCTTCTGTGGTTTGTCTTGTACAAACCATTTTTGATAGTTTCATGTTGTCCGTAAAACTCTGATTTCTAACTGATATGAACATCAGTGTTTATTTTTATATTGTTTATACCCACATAACATAATGCGTATTTTGGAAACATTACTAGAAATGAAAAATAACTGAAACATTCGTTGTGTAAAACAAACAATCTCTTTAGATCATTATCTGTCAATGATCTTTCTACATATCTACACGTTAATACCCCAGTTATTGTAATGTTAAAAGATCTGATAGCATTACCCAGACACCCTCTTGTGCATCACACAGTCCCGTCCACAAACCTTGAAACAGTTTGTGCAAGCAAGCTCCTCTTTCCTCTTTCAATGTTGTTTCTGACACCAAAATGTTCCCCACCTTAGTCGTACCTGCTGGTCCGTATTTCCTGGATGGTTCTGAAAAGTTAACCTGAATAGGAAAAATAATTACTAGTTTAAATCATTTTTCGAGTGTTTTCTCTTTATTTCTATTTAAACAGATTTTTTTGGAGGGAATATGTTTATTTCCTTTGGAAATGAAAGCGTAGGGTGGGGCCTTGAGCTCCTTCCTAGTTTTGCCATTGATGTGACATACTACACCGGTGTTAACACAGCTATTGAAGTTTATCCTCACTTGTTCACCTTCTTTCATTGAATTTACTTCAGGCAGGAGGCCTTCATTATCAAACATAACTTCAGTGGGATCTGGAGAGTGGTGTTTCTTCTTCTGCAGTCCTCTTTCCTCAAGTGCTTTTCTTTTTATGGACCGAATCGGTGCCTCCTAAGCAGACTCAAAGTAGAGGGATTGTCTTTTCAAATCTCTCTGCCTGAAGGATTGCCTCTTGCCAAGCATAGTGTCGCAGTCAACTTTTGACCACTTCTCCTCAGTTTTATCAGTTTTATTTTAAATGTGCCTTACAGTCTTCTTTCTGTTTGTTTTTCTGCCCTCGTTTTTGACTTTGTCAGCCCATTTCAGGAACTTTTGCCAAGGCTTCCATGAGAAACGCATTGAAAACCGCTCTATATTGCTGAGTCGGCCAGAACATAAGTCAGATGAACTCAAATTGATTTGAGTCAAAATGGACAACAAGAGAGTAAAGACAGAGAAACTATTTCCCACTATACGGCACGGGAAAAAGTTCTAACCAGTAATTTGACCCAAGTGAAAATTGATTGAATACACAGGTTTCACCTAAACCCAGAGAAAAGTGTCACCACTGGACATAAAAACCGCCTTACTGAGAAGTGTGATTGACGAGGAACACAAGGTGTTGGAGCACAGTTTTATTATACTTGCATTATCCATCGTTACTTTCAAATCACTGGTGTCTGGTTGCCCAAAACTGGCAAAGAACGTTAAACTATATCGATATTTTTGATTGGGCCAAGTTACAGTTCAGGAAGGATAGGCCAAAGAAGACCAAACAAATGGCAATGTACCCGATCAGGGAGGTGGTCACAATTTGGAAATGATAAAAAAATAGAGACCATGAGCACATCATGGATGAGAAAGATGGGACTGATTTTGATGTCCTCGTTTGAATGAACAAGAGCAGCGCCGCCTTTTCATCACTGTAGTCTGTGTGGAGATTCACTGTTATCCCCTTGAAAATCAAATTAAGGCTCTTCAATTAAGATGTTAAAACAGTCCTGTTGTATGGATCAAAGTGTGGGAAAATCTCTAAGGAAATTACTCACAAACTGAGAGTGTTGTCCTCAAATGCCTCACGATCATTCTACGGATCAGATGGCCCCTAAAGGTCAGCAACAAAAGTGTAAGGGAGAAAAGTAACCAAGAGAACATCAGCTACGTCCTAAGGAGGCCACCAAACGACATCACCAAAGAACCCTATACTGGACCCCAGATGGTAGATGCAGATGAGGCAGGGATGGGTTAAGATAGAGATTGATGGAAGCAGAGCTAAAGGGAAGACTGGCTTCACTTGGATTGAGGCGTCAAGAATTGTACGAGACAGGGAACGTTGGATAGATTTAGAGGTGCCACATGTTATGCCGTGTGCCACGTGTCGTAATGAGGATGCCAACACAGCTGGTAATAAACCAGTATAAATGTATGGATTTGATTAATTTTCCAAAATCCAGACAATATATTTCTCCAATCAGTTGTCCATGGACAACTTCAAAAATACTGACGTGTTAACGCTGGTCTCGGCTAATCTTGACAGTGACAACTTGGTGAAGACGAAAAATAACAGTGTGCGATCCACATTGAACAACGTGTAATGGTTGCTGTATAGACGCTACATTTGTTTTTTGAAAGCTTTGTGCGTGCTCTGATTCGTATGAAAACCGTGTTCAGCTACCTTACACAGTCCTCGTTTATTGACAAGTAAGCGTGGCTTTGTTTCCCAAGTTAACAGAATGGTCATTGTAATTGAAGTCAAGATACAAAATCAACTTCATGGTAAACTATGCTTGTTAACAAAGAACATGTGATGCATACATCCTACACCCACACCAGATGTGGTTGGGAGCATTGTACTTGGTACTCAAAGTGATAATCTACAAATTAAAACTCGCCCATTTCAGAAATGTTTGGGTGGTATTGCGTGAACGTTTTATAGCCTTTCTCCATGAGATGCACAACTCCATTTTTGCTTGAAGATGATAAGCTTCTCTCCATCTGGTAATTGTTTGATGCGCTCGTCTATCTCACCGTCCGGTACACTGGAAGTAAGACAAAGTGTTCTGAACTCTTTAGCGTGGCCTGGATTTATTGCGAAGAGGAGCAAAAGCTTGAAATTCATGTGAATGCGAGATTTCTGTATGGCAATGGGTTCGTCTTCAAACTGCCATTTGAGGAAGGGGGTTAGTTCCTGAAACTGGGACCCAAAAAGTCACCTACTCTGCAGTCCTTTTGCGGCTTCCAGGAAAGCATGCTCTTTGTTGAGCTGGGCTGCAATTGCCCGAAAATCAGATATGCTCCCAACGTTGTCGTAATTTTTTCCATATTCATTGGCATAAAGGAATTTAGAAACAACGATAAGTGCATTCACATGCAATGTGGCTGCATTATTCTTTACATGCCTTGCATGCTTAACATACTTGATAAAAGAGTCGACAATGTTCATGTTCTCGACCAGTTGTAAAAAGGGATCTAACTTAAAATTGTTTACACGGTAAGGCAGAATTATGATTAGGCGTTCCAAATTCTTGCTCCGTGTGGAATCTTCATGGCCTTTTTTTTAATGAGCTCCACAATAGTGCTTTTGGGTTGCACCTGATCACTAGTTAGGTCAGCTGAATTGTCACAACTGCTATCGGTGTCCGCTTTTCTTGCTGGAATTTGGTTTATGAACATTTGCTAGCTGGATGCCAAACTTTATGGATCCCTGACCATGGTCTCCTCCCACCTTAACAAAAGTTCGCCTTCAGGAATGTTTCCTTCATGCCATGTCAGTTGCTCTGCCCTAATAAAATGAAGAATTCATGCAGTGAAAAAAATGTTTTTGGTTCTTTCATTTCAGCGCTACTTAAAAGTAATTTAAAATAACAGTACAAAACTATAACGTCAAACGAAATGTTATTGCATTTACTCTGAGTTGCTGTCAATATAGGAGGTAATTTTTTTCGTGAAGATCACCAACATAGGCACAGGGGGTTTGCTTTGGGTGGTGACCAACTTGTTCCCTCTCTTCTTAGTGTGCTCCAGTGGAAGTATCTCTGACTCCAAGTTCTCCCCAATTTGGTCTTTCCTGAAGTCTTTGTTTTTTCTCGCTATCTATCTTTACCCCCCACCTCTTGAACCACCTAGATAGAAAAGGCAAATGTTTAGAAGTTGAACAAATGCGGGGAATTACTTTGACTTATTTGATGTTTTAGAAATAGTTACCTTCTTTGTTTGTTTAGTCTGAACCATGGCAGCACAATATCTGCTTTCATTGCCAGCGCCTCCCCTTCAGGAACGTGGAGCACCAAGTCTTTACCGAGGGCCACTTGGAGAAGCTGACGGCACTCCTGCTTTTGGGCCCTAACCTGCTAAATCAAGTGGATGGTGGAATTGCCTCCACGTACAGCCATGCCCATTGTCTGCAAGACCTTTGTTCTGTTTCTAACCTGCCATGGGCCCACGTCATCACTTGTCTTTTGGTGGCACTGCAACAAGCCTAAGAGGCTTGAAAATGGGAGTGCAAATTGGAAGATGGATTAAAAATTAAAAGAATTTAAGCAGGTCTGTTTTGCCATCCACTGAGGAGTTTGTTTGATTTCACAAACAAAGTCCCCATCTTCTCCATTTCAGGCAATATATTGCCCTATGGAAGCTCCTCCATAGCTTTCTCCAAAGTCATAGCATTTTGTGCAGGGAAATCAGGTTCAGTAGCAGTGCTTGGTCCAGCAGTGGGGTGTGTCACAGATGGATATGGGTGCTGTGGTCTTCATAGGAGGACTCAAAGCCACAATCATTACATTTGACTTGAAGCTCTGCTATAAGCCTCAGTACCAATCGTGAGGGTTCCCTCTAAAACATTCCCCACAGAAATAGTGTTCGCAGAAGGTTTCCAATGGCTTGAAAAGGATGTCCTTGTAAATGGGGCAGTAAAAATCTTCGTTGACCTCCTGAGGAAATCCGATACGAAATTGGATTACCCTGTTCTATATCTTCAACTTTTCGGGTGAGACTCACGGCAGTATCTTGATATTGTTCTGTAGTTTGTTTCTTGATTTTTGGCTGTTTTAAAGTTTTTCTTACCCCGTTTTAGTTTTTTAGGTCTTCCTCCTTTCTTTTTTTCCTCAACAAAATTGCATGTGACAGAGTCCGAATCAGTATGAATGTGCCAAAAAACGGGTCCTTGAACACGAGTTGGGGACAGGTAACAAAGGTTGCAGAATCGAGCGGAATGAATTTCAGGGTCATCCTTTGAAATGTTGATTCCAAGATTCTGTGCAAGGAATTCTTTTTTTTTTTTCAGCGCAGGAATGGCTTTTTTTGTAAACATCACTAAATTTTATACGTCTCCCCAAGGTTTGATTGTGTTCCTCTTGATTTGGAGTAGCGGTGGCCATGTTGTAATCAGAGAGTTGGTTGGAAGCGATATTACAATGGGCTGTTACTCGTGTACACGAATTACTACCAAAAATGTGAGCCGGTAGTTAACTGTTATTCTACCTATATAAAGGATTCTTCATTGCTAGAAAACTCAGAGGAGTCAAGAATGTTGTAACAAATTTCCTTTATTTGACAATCGTGTGTCTGCCATGCCTGCATGCCATAGTGAAAATAGAAACTTACACGGGGCTCAAATGTCACGCAATAGCCCATGTTCTTCTTAAAATTACGACTAAGTAACCAAAACATCTTCCATCACCTACTACGCATCGCGCTTTCTTTCTGAGTTGGAGAAGGTAAGTCATCTCTGCGTATGGCTTGTTAGATATTAACGGTGGTTCCAATGACTACGCACACAAAGTTAATGCGCGGTCACCAAGCTAATTTCCTCAGAGAACGCTCTGAAACTGACGTGCTTTTTCTTAATGGGTTCGAAATTTTCGGAAAACTGGGGGTGCCGCATTGCTGCGCTACTGTCTCTGAGTGTAACAACCTCCTTTAACACTGTTTTAATTGTTGCTGTACTTTTCCTGTTTGTGTGCGTATCGTCGGAACTTTTTGGGACGTATTTTCCTCCTCCTCGTTTAGATTTTCTGGGTCTCCCACCTTTTTTGGCTTTGTCCTCTCTTGCACAGGTGCTACAGTTGCCATCATCAATGTGTATTTCCCAGTACACTCGCTTGCGTGTGTGAGCAATTAAACACAAATTGCAAGACTGCGGAGGGTGAATCGCGGGGTCGTCCTTTTTGGTATCGATTTGGAAGTTTTCCAAAAACTCCTTGTACTCCTTGCAACTGCAGGTTCTCACATAAGTTTGCTTTAGTTTTTTAAGTCGATTTCCACAAACTCTGCACAAATTTGCAAGATTTTGAATATGAATTTCATCGAGCAAGCTGCCTTCTGCCATTGTCTACCTTTGACACTTGTGATATTTAACGGTTCCCAATTTCCAAAACTAACCAATCTATAAAAACGGGGTTTTTAAAATCAATGACGTTAAGGATAAAGTGGTTACCAGACGCGGATCTGGGATTAATGGTGATCGTTTTCCGAAACAACGAGCGCTAAGGTGCAAGCTTTTAGGCGGGGTCCCCTTTCCTGGGTTTCTGAGTCGTTCAGATAGGAAATCGGCTAGTTCCATTCTTCTCAGGTGAGGAATTTGTGAGATTTCAACTTTGAACTTTTATTTCTGTTAAAATGTTTATTATGAAAAATCTGACCAATTTTCGTAAAACGGTGCAAACCGGTATGGATCTGCGTCTGGTTACTAGGGCGTACTCAGTTATGAGAGAAAACTCCACGCAAAACATAGTTTACTGCAAAAATTTTTATTTTCACGTGCACTTCTGCCATTATGCAACTTGCATCACAATGTAAAATCATTTCCTTGCTAATAATGCAGTGCACCTGTTGATTTGTCACGTTCCGTGACCATTACATGTCTTTCAACCATAACTACTATGCATGGTATTTTCTATTTCGGATCTCTTGATCGTGGCCGCTTGCGACTGTTCTTAGCTATAAACGGACTTAATAACTGTGGAATGCAGACAAGTTAATATAGCACGGTCATTGAGCAAATGTCCGCTCATGTCAGGTTTGAAAGCGCCGTGGAAGCTAATCAAGGCGGGCATAGCCACAAAGGTACAGCAGTGCATCCATTGTTTGAATAAAAATATAACTAAATACATATAAATAAATAAGAATAAATAACTAAATACATCAATTGGCGACATTTAGGAATTACGGGCAAGAATTACAGGAATGACAGAAAACTAAATACAAAATTAATAAAGGAGAGGAAGAAAGGATACGAAAAATAGGAAAATTGATGAGTCATGCTACATAGTTTGCAATTTTTCGTAGTAGACTAGGCACTTCAACATAATCATCCTCTGCCTCCATTATCGAAAGGTTCATCACGATAAACAGCGCTCGGAGGTGGTTTAATGAATAGAGAACTACTTAAATTGAATCTGAGAACTGAAAAAAGTTTAATATAATTTTATACTATGTACAACCTTGACAACGCCAGACTGCTAAGATCATTGCCATTGCAGGTGGTAAACAGCCCAACCCACTTCTTACCTCTTTCATAATGTGCCTGGCAGTAAAATTCTCCTTCGTACACGTTATTTGTACAAGGTCCTGATACAGCTTAGAAGTCTGCAGTCCATCCATTAACTTTCTATGCCTACCTGGTCTCAAAGACGTATTTTCGTCTTCAGAACTTAATGTTCCTTAGAACTCGCGTCGCGGTTGCAGGGGGTCGACCTATTCTCTTTGCAATGTCTTAGAGAGGTAACATCTTTTTACTAAACAAAATACGCAAAAGAGCTACTGATTTTGCCTTCTGTGGTTTGTCTTGTACAAACCATTTTTGATAGTTTCATGTTGTCCGTAAAACTCTGATTTCTAACTGATATGAACATCAGTGTTTATTTTTATATTGTTTATACCCACATAACATAATGCGTATTTTGGAAACATTACTAGAAATGAAAAATAACTGAAACATTCGTTGTGTAAAACAAACAATCTCTTTAGATCATTATCTGTCAATGATCTTTCTACATATCTACACGTTAATACCCCAGTTATTGTAATGTTAAAAGATCTGATAGCATTACCCAGACACCCTCTTGTGCATCACACAATCCCGTCCACAAACCTTGAAACAGTTTGTGCAAGCAAGCTCCCCTTTCCTCTTTCAATGTTGTTTCTGACACCAAAATGTTCCCCACCTTAGTCGTACCTGCTGGTCCGTATTTCCTGGATGGCTCTGAAAGGTTACCCTGAATAGGAAAAATAATCACTAGTTTAAATCATTTTTCGAGCGTTTTCTCTTTACATTGTATTTCCATTTAAACAGATTTTTGTAGAGGGAATATGTTTATTTCCTTTGGAAATGAAAGCGTAGGGTGGGGCCTTGAGCTCCTTCCTAGTTTTGCTATTGGTGTGACATACTACACTGGTGTTAACACAGCTATTGAAGTTTATCCTCACCTTTTCACCTTCTTTCATTGAATTTACTTCAGGCAGGAGGCCTTCATTATCAAAGATAACTTAAGTGGGATCTGGACAGTGGCGTTTCTTCTTCTGCAGTCCTCTTTCCTCAAGTGCTTTTCTTTTTATGGACCGAATCGGTGCCTCCTAAGCAGACTCAAAGTAGAGGGATTGTCTTTTCAAATCTCTCTGCCTGAAGGATTGCCTCTTGCCAAGCGTAGTGTCGCAGTCAACTTTTGACCACAGTTTTATTTTAAATGTGCCTTACAGTCTTCTTTCTGTTTGTTTTTCTGCCCTCGTTTTTGACTTTGTCAGCCCATTTCAGGAACTTTTGCCAAGGCTTCCATGAGAAGCGCATTGTAAACCGCTCTATATTGCTGAGTCGGCCACAGCATAAGTCAGATGAACTCAAATTGATTTGAGTCAAAATGGACAACAAGAGAGTAAAGACAGAGAAACTATTTCCCTCTATAGACCACGGGAAAAAAGTTCTAACCAGTAATTTGACCCAAGTGAAAATTGATGGAATACACAGGTTTCACCTAAACCCAGAGAAAAGTGTCACCACTGGACATAAAAGCCGCTTTTCTGAGAAGTGTGATTGACGAGGAACACAAGGTGATCGAGCGCAGTTTTATTATACTTGCATTATCCATCGTTACTTTCAAATCACTGGTGTCTGGTTGCCCAAAACTGGCAAAGAACGTTAAACAATATCGATATTTTTGATTGGGCCAAGTTACAGTTCAGGAAGGATAGGCCAAAGAAGACCAAACAAATGGCAATGTACCCGATCAGTGAGGTGGTCACAATTTGGAAATGATAAAAAAATAGAGACCATGAGCACATCATGGATGAGAAAGATGGGACTGATTTTGACGTCCTCGTTTGAATGAACAAGAGCAGCGCCGCCTTTTCATCACTGTAGTCTGTGTGGAGATTCACTGTTATCCCCTTGAAAATCAAATTAAGGCTCTTCAATTAAGATGTTAAAACAGTCCTGTTGTATGGTTCAAAGGGTTGGAAAATCTCTAAGGAAATTACTCACAAACTGAGAGTGTTTGTCCTCAAATGCCTCACGATCATTCTACAGATCAGATGGCCCCTAAAGATCAGCAACAAAAGTGTAAGGGAGAAATGTAACCAAGAAGACATCAGCTACGTCCTAAGGAGGCCACCAAACGACATCACCAAAGAACCCTATACTGGACCCCAGATGGTAGATGCAGATGAGGCAGGGCATGGTTAAGATAGAGATTGATGGAAGCAGAGCTAAAGGGAAGACTGTCCTCACTTGAATTGAGGCGTCAAGAATTGTACGAGACAGGGAACGTTGGATAGATTTAGAGGTGCCACATGTTATGCTATGTGCCACGTGGCGTAATGAGGATGTCAACATAGCTGGTAATAAACCAGTATTAATGTGTGGATTTGATTAATTTTCCAAAATCCAGACAATATATTTCTCCAATCAGTTGTCCATGGACAACTTCAAAAATACTGACGTGTTAACGCTGGTCTCGGCTAATCTTGACAGTGACAGTTTGGTGAAGACGAAAAATAACAGTGTGCGATCGACATTGAACAACGTGTAATGGTTGCTGTATAGACACTATATTTGTTTTTTGAAAGCTTTGTGCGTGCTCTGAGTCGTATGAATAGCGTGTTCACCTACCTTACACAGTCCTCGTTTATTGACAAGTAAGCGTGGCTTTGTTTCCCAAGTTAACAGAATGGTCATTGTAATTGAAGTCAAGACACAAAATCAACTTCATGGTAAACTATGCTTGTTAACAAAGAACATGTGATGCATCCTACACCCACACCAGATGTGGTTGGGAGCATTTTACTTGGTACTCAAAGTGATAATCTACAAATTAAAACTCGCCCATTTCAGAAATGTTTGGGTGGTATTGCCTGATAGTTTTATAGCCTTTCTCCATGAGATGCACAACGCCATTTTTGCTTGAAGATGATAAGCTTCTCTCCGTTTGGTAATTGTTTGATGCGCTCGTCTATCTCACCGTCCGGTACACTGGAAGCAAGACAAAGTGTTCTGAACTCTTTAGCGTGGCCTGGATTTATTGCGAAGAGGAGCAAAAGCTTGAAATTCATGTGAATGTGAGATTTCTCTATGGCACTGGGTTCATCTTCAAACTGCCATTTGAGGAAGGGGGTTAGTTCCTGAAACTGGGACCCAAAAAGTCACCTACTCTGCAGTCCTTTTGCGGCTTCCAGGAAAGCATGCTCTTTGTTGAGCTGGGCTGCAAGTCCAGATATGCTCCCAACGTTGTCGTAATTTTTTCCATATTCATTGGCATGAAGGAATTTAGAAACAACGATAAGTGCATTCACATGCAATGTGGCTGCATTATTCTTTACATGCCTTGCATGCTTAACATACTTGATAAAAGAGTCGACAATGTTCATGTTCTGGACCAGTTGTAAAAAGGGATCTAACTTAAAATTGTTTACACAGTAAGGCAGAATTATGATTAGGCGTTCCAAATTCTTGCTCCGTGTGGAATCTTCAGGGCCTTTTTTTTTTATTGAGCTCATAAGAATAAATAACTAAATACATCAATTGGCAACATTTAGGAATTATGGGCAAGAATTACAGGAATGACAGAAAACTAAATACAGAATTAATACAGGAGAGGAAGAAAGGATACGAAAAATAGGAAAATTGATGAGTCATGCTACATAGTTTTCAATTTTTCGTAGTAGACTAGGCGCTTCAACATAATCATCCTCTGCCTCCATTATCGAAAGGTTTATCACGATAAACAGCGCTCGGAGGTGGTTTAATGAATAGAGAACTACTTGACTTGAATTTGAGAACTGAAAAAAGTTTAATACAATTTTATACTATGTACAACCTTGAGAACGCCAGACTACTAAGATCATTGCCATTGCAGGTGGTAAACAGCCCAACCCACCTCTTACCTCTTTCATAATATACCTGGCAGTAAAATTCTCCTTCGTACACGTTATTTGTACAAGGTCCTGATACAGCTTAGAAGTCTGCAGTCCATCCATTAACTTTCTATGCCTACCTGGTCTCAAAGACGTATTTTCGTCTTCAGAACTTATTGTTCCTTAGAACTCCGTCGTGGTTGCAGGGGGTCGACCTATTCTCCTTGCAATGTCTTAGAGAGGTACAGTATTGTGCAAAAGTAATGCAAACGAAATTCGACGAATTACGGTCTTTGTTCTCGCGAAATGTCGCGCGAACTTTCGCGCAATGTCGAGGGATATTACGGGCAAAGGTTCATCCCTAAAACGAAATTTCATGGAAATATCGTACGGTATTTCGAAAGGTCAAACGAAAAATCGGTCTTGCGAAAATTCGCGGCAATAAAAAGGAACTTCAGCGATATACAGCTGTAAAAGCGTAGCAGTGTTTGACGTGACTTTCAATCACACAGCCGGAAGGTCCATGCCCAAATGCCCTATTCCAGTCTTAATCAGACTTGAAAACAATTTCTATGAAATAAACGTTAAACTTAAACTTAAAACAAAAAATACAGGAAGGTCGCCGATCTATTTATATTCAAACTCACTTAGGAAAGAAATGTTTGTGTCGTGACAAGTGTTACGTGGAAAGTCGTAAACAAAACGCTTCAGTTGACTGTAGCGCATAAAGTTCAAATGTTCCATGACTTTATTGCTCTTAAATGCATGTGTAATGTTAACTAAAAGTAAGGTAGGATAACCTCTGAAGGTCGCAATGGTTGAGATTAGTTCATGTCCAATTTCTGAAATGTTTAGAAACGTAAAGATTCCGGTCAGGAAGAGTATTAAAGTATATTGATTGGCGCTGGATCCAGTAAACGGTAACAATCACTTATCATAAACATTTTCGCTTACAATGAATTGTAATCAAGTAAACTTAACTTGAGATCTGTATATCAATGAAACATATGTGGTAAAGCACGCTTGGGAAGGAAATGTTTCGTCGGGATAAAAAGGATAACGTAAAAGTCGCACTATAAAATGCGCTAGTGCATGCAAATGTTAACAAAACATTTCAGTTGACTGAATGTCGTGCATAAACTTGAAATGTCCATTCCATGATCTTACCTCTCTCATACTTGTGTAATGCTAACGAAATGAAAAGATTTTATGCGAAAGTCACAACGGTTAAGATAAAAGTTAACGTCAAATTTCCAAACGTTCGGAAACACAACAGAATTTGCATAACCATCGCGCTCTAATTACACTCGGGACACCCTTGAGAAGTCACGTCTGGTCTGATGTGAGTCATACTTTAAATCAGATGAGAAATGTTAAAATTTACGCAAAGCAACGAAAACTTATTAAAAAACTCCCACAAGAAAGCTTAACTATTTGCGTTCAAGCACGCGTTGAGAAAGAAATGATCCAGATTTCGTGACAGAAAGGCGCCATCCGTTTGACAAAGGTCGCATAAAATGTAAACAAACACTTTCACTAATTATTAATTCAAGTGGCGCATAAGTTTCAAATAACTCTGCTACTTCGAGCTACTTTGCCCTTTGATGCTATAACTTATCCTTTTCGGAAATGCTAACAAAAAAAACAACAGGCTTTTAAAGTCTCGTGCATGCAGTATCAAGAACCGCTAATCGGCTATTAACAATTTCTCAAGACTGGATCGGGCAAGTACTCACATGGCCGTGAAAAAGCCGCCGCGTTCGTGATTCAACTTAGGGAATTATGTCTTGAAAACTAAATGATGTCGCCAGAAGTCATGTCAGTGTGTAGTGAATTTAAGTTTGACTTTCTACAGGAGGCCATGAACAGGTAAGTTTCATTTCCATAACATGAAACTTGTATTCGAGTTACTTTGTGTTTACAAAGTGAGCGTATTAATTCGCTTCCAACATGTTTACGTCTCGTCGCATGACTGCTCACACGTGAACGAAATAAAACGAGACAAGATAAACGAGTCATTCAGAGCAAGCGAAAAATCGCTTACTACAAACGACAATTCGCTCGAAATTTCACTGGCACAGCTGCCAAGTGCCATGAAATTTCGCTCGAAATATCGCAGCGTGCGGCGAAATATCGTTGTCACACAAACAATAGGTCTCCCGAAATATCATCGAAATATCGCTCCAAACGAAAGTTCGCTTATTTTCGTCGAATATTCGCGTAATTCGTCGAATTTCGTTTGCATTACTTTTGCACAATACTGTAACATCCCTTTACTAAACAAAATACGTAAAAACAGGTGTCTATCTATTTCTGTAGTGAAAAATACCACTATTAATAATCTGGACATACGTACATTTGTCGTTATTAATCGTGAAAAGCTGTACTTTCTAGTTATTAATTGCGAAACACGACAGTTGCGATTACTAATCGTGAATTTTACAGTTAATAATCGTACAATCTACGATTATTAACTACGTCTGACAGATTCTACAGTTAATAATCGTACATTGTGCGATTATTAATCGCACGTGACGGTCAATGTAGTTATTAATCGCAAGTTGCTGACCTTGGGTGAAAAGAGAATCGCAAAACAAATTTGAATTGACCGGCCGCCATTGCAAAAAAAAATTCAAACCCAAACAGAACTCTTCATGAGGCTTGTTGTAGAACAAAGACAACGAAAGTTAATTCTTGAAGTGACAAAGTCTCCTTAGAAATTTAGTTTTACTTCGGTAAGTCGTTTAAGAATGATATTTTCTTTTTCTTTCTGCCTTCCACGAAGCACAACGCGAGTGAGATCGAAGAAGTCACGAACAGGAACACCGCGATAGATGCAAAGTGAGCAATTAAGTGGCCGTCCGTGTAAGGACCGACCACTCGATTTTCGGCCCAAAATAGAATTCCTTCAAATTTTCTGTGCAAGACAATTGATCCATATGATAAACAAAAATAGCAATATTTTGGCTTGTAGTGTTATTTTTCAATATTTTTGGCGATGATTTCTGAGAACGGTCCAAAACCGAAAAAATCGTCCTGTTTCGAGTCAAATTTAGGCGTCGCGCTCAACGCGCTGAAAAATTATGCTTTAACTCAAATAAAATAAAACTTGTATATGACTTTATTTTATGTTGTGCCTATAATTTGATGGTAAAACATTTGAAATTGGACTTAACAAAAATTAATTATGATTTTTTTAAAACACCCCATAAAGAGCCCTCGCAAAGTTCACGCAAGCATGCTGTTGGTTAAAGAGGTATTTCTCAAAAGTATAACGTGTTCTGGAGCCCTGAACACTATCCACGATTAGTACTAGGGTTGGTGTACCAGAAACAAGAAAAAAAGTTTTGGGCACTAAGCTTTTGGAATTTCAGGAGTTCTATCAACATAGCCTATATATTCAACGGTCGTAACGCGCGTCACGCAATTTCTCACTATTGTGCTTCCTAACTTTCCCACATAAAATAATTTTCCGAGGGAGTAAATATTTTCGAAACTAGCTTTCCGCTCGGAATAAGGCATGGACAATCCTAAATTTATCAAATATTGCCCTAAATTAAGAATTAAGAAAGTTAAATCATGAGCGGCTCCGGTGTGAGTTGTCTTCAGTTCCGTCTTAAACTGTGCAAAAACCTTCGAAAAGTGGTTTCCGTGATTCGGTAATCATAAATAGGGAATGAACTGCGAAAGATAACCTTAATAATTTAACACATTTAACAGCTACAAACTCTTATCATAGTATTAAGTGCACGCCTAGAGAAAATGTACTACGAATGAAAATAGGCCAAAGCGAAAATCGTTTCTCAGAAAATGTTGGTTTCAGTCAGCTTACAAGCGGGAATGTCAAAGTTATTTTTAGTAGGTTAATTTCAACCTGTGTGAAAAGTGCTTGCTGCTAAAACTATATCTTGTTTTGCTTTATATTATTTGTTTTTCAGTTTTGTGAATAGCCTACAAGCTTTGGCTTTTATATTTAATTTCTTCATTCCACTGTTTCTTTTTTGCACTGCCCTTGTGCTAAATTTAACTTACGCAAATTTCTGACAGTTGATGTCGTGCGTGCTTACATTACGGCAGGGATAGTTTTGCTCTCTGCGTTTCGTGTTGTGTCGTTCTGTGAAATGGCAGGATTTTGTTCCTTCTCGGCAACTATAGGTGGTAAGTGCGGAAGTAGTCGAGGATATACAGAATGTATAGCCCTAAATCACTGTGACGGCGATATCAGTTCGCATCTAGCAAATCACCACCTGTCAAGAGAAAATACTTGTGAAAGGGATCTAATACTGGCAAGAGCAGGTCTTTTAGCGGCTCACAGAAGAACAGATTAAGAATATGATGGTTTGTCCAGCCCATCGTTTTACCTTAGGAAAGTACTGGCAAGCCCCGAAGACCTGCCAGTATCCAAGACATCATGGAAAGAAATCGGCGGTAACAGGAACTCATGTAGCCTGCGAGCAGGCTCTCTATTCGGGGGGCAACGCAACGTGAATTATTTTCTTCGAGAGCGCCGAAGGCGCGAGTTTCGGCGAGCGAAGCGAGCCCGCGGTGAAAATTGAGAGCCTGCACGTATCCCATTGAATTTTGAATCCGGCGCGTTCGTCCACGAACGCAGCACTCTGATTGGTCAAAAATGACAGGCCCAATTAATATGAGAAAAACCAGCGGTCACATGAAAACCAAATCAAATATGGCGTCCGGGAATTCACATGCAACAGGGGCACCCAACGAGAATATAGTTCAAAACCACTTAACTTAGCATTATTGAACGTATTTTAGTATTTAAATGGTAGATATAGGCGTATTTTTATCCCCTAAAAACTTTTCATCTGTTCGGATTTCTTAGCTGAAAGTCTAGTGATCCGAAAATTATAGGGAACAAAACTTATCTTTTCGAAAATTTTAGCCAGAAAAAGGCTCCCGAAAATTCTAGGTGACCTTTTAAGGGTAGAAATCCGTTAAAAAATGGGCAATAATACCATATTTTAGATGTTCGAAAATCCTAGAAGAGGCAGGCAAGCAAGAAATTTTACAACAAATGTTCCGAAAATTCTAGATCTCAAATCGTCTTCCGAACAGATATTTTCCCGAAAATTGTCGTTGGGTGCCCCTGATGCAAGCTTCGTTCAAGAAGCATTTTGAAACCTTTCGGTCGATTCTCACCACCTCCTCGACCTTAAACAGGAACAGGAAGATGCGGTCATTTGTCTTCTGGAAAGACGTGATGTTTTTGCTGTAATGCCAACTGTAATGCCAGTTGTTGGAAGTTGTCGCTTTATTCGGGCAGGAGAGCTGCCAGTCTCAACTGATGACTCGAAATTCGTTGCACTTCTGATTTCCTCGAAGAGCCTGCATAAGTTCCTAATTTTTCGGGCGCAAGAATTACACACACGGCTCGACAAAGAAGACAATTTTACGAAATAAATACCAATGTTTTCGCACATCGTCGCCAATACTTGTCCGCGACTTGCATCGCGATTTGAAACTTCAAATAGATTTTCCGTGGACATTCGACCCGATTTTCCAGTTCCATATTTCACCAAAAAACTACAACTGCAGATACGGCAATGCTTTGTTGACAACTTTTTTCGGAGTTAAAACGCGTTCTTCTGATCCTTCCATGAAGAGCCACAAAGATCTAGACGAAATCCCGGGAAAACTTCCACGTGCATCTTTCTGTCATGTTTGTTTATATTTTTCTCGTTCCCTATTGGCTAGTTATTTGACACCGGAAGCGTGGCGAGTCGTCAACAAGTTGTCACATTTCGAGGGGCCGGAATTGAAATTCAATGACTCACGTGCAGGCTCTCGTTTTTCACCGCGGGCTCGCTTCGCTCGCCTTCACTTCGTTCGCCGAAACTCGCGCCTTCGGCGCTCTCAAAGAAAATAATTCACGTTGCCCCCCCGAATAGAGAGCCTGCTCGCAGGCTAGAACTCATGTTATCAATTTCAAGCTGGCCAGGGAAATTAAAAACCTCTTTGGAGAAGCTGCACCCGTTGGTTCCCGTAAGTTTTTTCGTTAAAGATTGTTCTTAATCGCTAGAAATTGTTTATACTGTTAAGCCCTAAGCTGAAGCAGATTTCACTTTCTTAAATATGAAATGCTAGGTCATTACTATTGTTGCATGGCTTACCTGACACCGGCTCAAATGCAGGATAAAATGTTATTATAGGGTAATTGGAATGCGACTTAAATAATTTATTCTTAGTGACATAGTTTGCCACACCTGATTTTTCTAACCGTGTCTAAATAAATTACTCTTTCGAGTTTGCTCCTAACACGGGGGTAAGGGTTGGCGGAGGGTGGTTGGGGGGAGGGGGGTGGGATTACACCCATTGTATACGGGGAGGCTCTGCCCATTTGTATGTTTCAGGTATATTAATGGGTAGAAATTTTGCAAGTTTAAGTATATAAAAAGGTAAAGCCTGTTTACGAGCCTAGTTGCCCATCAGGCTTCCGTAGCCTGAAGCGACTAGGAGTATTTCTACTGCCCCCTGGATGAGATGCTAGTCCATCGCAGGGTTACCCCCAGCAGTAAATTCGCCGGTACCCATTTATACACCTGGGTGAAGAAAGGCACTATGAAAGAAAGTGTCTTGCCCAAGAACACAACACATTGAACCCGGCAAGGACTCGAACCCGGACCGCTCGATCCGGAGTCTAGCGCGCTAACCGTTCGGCCACCGCGCCTCCCATCAAGTATAAAATAAAAGGGTAGGGAAGTATATAAAAGGGTAGGAATGCAAAAGGGCCTTTAATAAAAAAATATATATATATTTCGAACAGACACACATTATAGCTGTATCATTTTAATTCATTAAACGCTACAGAAAAGGCAATAAGACTTCCTGTTTTAGGTATACGTTATGTCATTTAGGTATATGAAAGGGGTACCTTTTCTCAATAAAAGGTATACGAAAGCGGTACCTTATCCGTCAAAATGGTATATAGAAAAGGTAAGGGGTTGGACCTCTAGGCGGAGCTTCCCTGTATAACACCTTTTTGAGTAGCCCCCCCCCCCCCCCCCGGAGGCTCCAAAGAACAAACGATCATCCGACATTAGAAGGTGGGTGTGAAGTAAGATCATGTACTCTTCACAATGGAGAGCAGATTCCAGGGCATTTTGCAGGGATGCTTGACAATTTTCTAGGGCGAGTAACACTTACCTTTTGTTGCTAGCCATCTGCACAACATGCAGAAAGAAACACGCCGAAGACTTAGCCCAAAACAGCTATCCGACACTATTGCAACGAGGGACACGATGTTCTTTCTGCAAAGGACATGCGTACAGCGCTAGCGCTTTCCCAACGTCCTGTCCGAGGCACAACTGCCAGTGTTTGATCAGTGAATGAGACTCAAAAGACACTTGAAGTAAAAAAGACAGATCATTTCAGCAGATATCGTAACTTTCAATTTGAATCAAACGGAATTCGGATCTGGAGAGCTTATGGTGTAGGGCAAGGGAGGCTCATTCCCTACCAAGACATCATCGTCAAGCCTCAGGGTCCTACAGATCTTGTTATAGATGTGGACTTTTTCCCAGTCAAGGAAGCACGAATCTATAACGCCACATCAACTGATGGTGAGGAAACCAGCGGTCTTTTCTCTTGTCCTGAGCCTGGGTGTCTGATGGTCTTTAAGAAAGTCAGTGAGCTTGAGAATTATCTTGATGTTGGCGAGCACCGCCAAGTGCGCGGAGGGTCCGAAACGGTGTATGACAAACTCAGAAGAGACTGGGCCGAGAAATTCCTTACTGTTGACAACAACGAGGGAAGTAGCAGGGCACCAGTAACACATTGCGATGAGCGAGGAGACGAATTTGAATATCAAGCTCTTAGTTCTTGCAGTGACTTACAGCTTGGCTGGGCTCTACACAAGGCGCGAAATCAAGGTGTGCGATTTCCTGCTGAGGTTAGACAATACCTAACGACGAAATTCGACCTTGGAGAGCGAACCGGCAACAAGGCAGATCCCGGAAAAGTGGCTGCAGAGAACAGCAAGAAGACCAGATGGTTATCGGATATTCGCCAGAATTGACTGGCTAACGAAGAGTCAAGTACAGGGCTTTTTTTCGAGACTAGCGGCCACATGAAGAAAGCAGGGGAACCAAGAGATTCAGATGGAGGACGTGTAGGCAGAGGAGGAAGAGCAAGAAAGGCGTGAAGTGCTGGAGAGCGTCGCCGCTGAACTCAGTCCCAGGCATCCAATCTGCTATGATTCTTACTGCCTGTGTGACCTGGCACGAGACGAGAGTCTTGACAGTTTCAGTGTAGTTATGCTCAAGGAGATATTAACATATTTTGAGATTCCCTTTGGTTCACGAGATCGGAAAAAAAATCTAGTAGCGAACTTGTCCTCATTCTTGGAAGAATGTGACTGTCGCAAATAGGAAAAACGTTCAAATGCCATCTATTCGCGGATGCGTTCGGCTGTTGTAAAAACTTCTAATAGTTTTCTATATATGAACTGAGAAAATGAAAATGGTTTAAAGCCATGTATTACTATAAATGTAGGAAAGGATAAAAGTCGTCCTTTTTTCGTTGCTGAGTGAAATTAGTTATACTATCAACTCTAGGGACCGGTCATTATTTATCAGGGGTGGAGGGCCACTAAATCTTGGAAGAAGTGGGCTCATAAATTGTGACCCTCCCCCAAATTGGAGCCAAAAAAATTGTGACCCTCCCCAAATTGGAGTCTAAAAAATTGTGACCCTCCCCTTAAAATGTACACATACAAAAACAGCTTCTTGATGTTGTAAAAACCATTGGTTTGCAGTTCATTTTATTTTGCTGCTTGTCTTTTGTTCGTTTTCTATGTTTTCCTATTGGTGATCGCAACCCCAGATCTTTCTAATTGAAATCGGCGTTAAGGGTGAGCTTTGGAATGAACGAAGCTGCGTGCCCTCTAGGGTGGCCTTGTATTCTCTCCCAGGAAATTTTGCGGAATATCGATTCCTTCTAGATCTGTTTTCCGCGATTCTGAGCAACAATATGGCCCCTCCAGAGGGCCATTTAGATCACTGTTGTTTCGAGCTATTAAATGTAGGTAACGAATTGAAACTAAAAAGTAGCGATATACTATGTTTTGGGACTATCATTGATTAGGTGTACTTTAACTTCCTGGCTTCAAAATGAACTGTTTAATTAAAAATTATTTCATGCTGGAAATAATTGCTTCAGTGTGAGATTGCATCTGATTGCACGAGTCTCAAGCTTAATGCGTAAGGCCCAAGAAGCCTTGACTCAAACAGCTGTTTCACATGACACAAGAAAGTTTAGGGGGGGTTAGGGGTTTATTTTACGTCTTCTAAAATCACAAGAAATTTACTCAAAACTGTCAAATATAATGAAAAGTTATCAATTTATACGAGTGAAAAACACCTGTTATCAAAGGTACAAACTATTAGGCATTCAATACCTGTTGCAACTTACTAGTAAAATAGGCACTATTGACAAAATGTTTGGCTGTTGCCGAGGGCAAAAGACAATATGTAGTTGAGGCAAAGAGGTAAAGCAAAGTCAAAATACAGTCTTTGAAAAGAGAAAAGCTCATTACTGGCCATACTTGAATATTGACTTGAATCTTTTGTCAACACCATTGTTTTGACATCATGAGAAAGGGCGAACATCAGTTTCAAACTTAAGAACTTGATATAAAAATCATTTGAAACACTTGGTAGAGTTTTACGCTTAGAAAAAGTCAGAACCCTCCCCTACATACAGTTTACAAAGTAATGACCCTCCCCTAACTGGCGCTCAAAAATTAGTGACCCTCCCCCCCTCCAATAAATAATGACAGGTCCCTTACTTCCCTTCTTCCGCGCCATCGATGTAAACGATACAGTATTTCTTAATAAAAGTGGCAGCAGAGGGAAGGAAACTAGACACCCAATTCTTTTTTCTTTTTTTGGTCAATTTTACCACATTGAAATCAACTTTGTTTTGACATGCGGCGACATGTGAACCTGCTACAAATTTGCATAAATTGAATTCAGCGAAGACTGAGAAGTATTTGAGCCTGAACAAAACTGGTAAGGCATATGGGCTATTTTCAAAAGTAGAAACCAATAATGGAACAGATACAATACTGATAGGAATCGTTTCGCTTTGCCAACGTAACAATTTACGAAATGAAGTATTAAGGGGCCGACCATTTAACTTTTGAGGGGGGGGGGGTGGATGATTTCTGGTCAGCAAGCTTTTTTTTTTCTAGCAACCTGGTGGGCAGGATATTTTTTTTCCTTCTAAATGCTCTGCAGGATATTTTTTTTCCCTCTTCATTTCTCTGCAGGATTTTTTTTTCCTCAAAAAAAAAAAAAAAGAGTTCTTACATTAGTTTTCAATTCCAGCTGGAGCTTTGTTCACAGACAAGACAACAAATAGATAAATCATAAGTGAAATGCATGGGCTTGAGTTTGTTTCATGGGATTATGAAAATCACTTACACTACTAATTAGGGTTTGACATATATGCCGGCATAATTTCGAGCATAATACTATAGGTGGAGCATCGAGCATAATGCCGGCATAATAGTGCTATTTGCCGGCATAATAGTGCCATTTTGTGACATAACAGTTATTTATTTTTTTAGAGCTACAACTGTCCATTTATTAAGTTAGGGAAGGTACGTTTTTTCTTGGGGGGGGGAGGGCTGGGGCCTCAGAGGGGAGGGTCATCAGTGAAAGTGAGCACCAAAAGGGGAGGGCCATACCTCATGTGAGCTATTCAAGGGAGGGTCACACATCTTTTCCGGAATTTTTTAATGAGAATTTTTGTGATGTTGCTTTCCATTTTTCTTACAGATTAAGTTTTTCTTTTCACCTACTTTAATTTAATTTGGTGTTTTATAAAAGGTACTAGGTTGCATTTGTACATGTATATTATGCCATGGCACATAGTTTTTCTCGGAGGACTTGTGTCCTTTTGCGTCCGTATCGAGAAGTACTTGACTCAGGTATCGTTTGTTCAGCTTCTTGCTGTTGGCTATCCGCTGCCTGATCTCCTGAGTCGTTTAGTTCTGAAGAGTTACTAGTAGATTCAACAATGCGCTCTACCCTGTCGGAAATGTAGGAAATATTTGTTTTTGAGAGGCAGATTTCGCATGCTAAACAAATAAACCTTTCTGTTAAAATAATGTTCTTCGGACTTTAATGTTCTTCATGGTTCCCATTACTACCGAGCACTGTAGGCTTGTTCCCAGTGTATCCTCAAGTGGGGTGGATCTTTAGGCCTGGTTACTCTCATTATGCCAGGCTTCTATAAAGGCCTTCCTGGTTTTTATTTTCGCGCTTCAGGGGGGTCCGGGAAAAATTTTTTATGGCATAATTATATATCTCATTTTAAAATACAAAAACATTGAAAATATAGATACATGTTACTGTTTACTTATTTATTTATTTATTTATTTATAGTTGACAACAAGAAAGGTTTGGATCTGTTTCTTTTTATACTGAATATATATTATAATAAAGATATATCTTATTTAAAAATATAAAAACAGAAAAATATAGATACATGTTACTGTTATTTATTTACGGTTGACAACAAGAAAGGTTTGGATCTGTTTCTTTTTATACTGAATATGTTATAATAGAGATATATCTTATTTACAAATATTTAAACATAGAAAAATATAAATACATGTTACTTATGGTTGACAACAAGAATCATAGAATAGTTTCATAACAAGAATTAAGGATTTAACCAAGGTTTGAAATGGCAGAGGGTGGGGAATTTAAAAATTTTAGTGACCCAAAATATTTGAAAATGTCAATCATTATAGCCCTTGGGTATGCCTGCACTCCCCCCATTGGGGCTAGACACTGATAGGTGCATTACTAAAACATCGCAAAAATCAAAAATGGCAAAAATGTTATATGTTATAAATGTTATGTTACATGAAAATGCTTCAGTTAAAAAGATTAAAAATGAACAAATTATTTTTCTTTGTCTAATAAAACTTGATTCTTTAAATAGAAAAATTTACCTCCATTACTGCTTGTGATATTATAAAGCTAACAAGTTTGGATACAGTACGAGCCAGCGAGCCAGAAATCCCTAATCCCAATAAAAAGGCTAACCGCAAGCTACCTATAAAGGAACTGTAGGCTAACTGCAGTGCTAACTAGGTTAGCCAATGTGTAATTTAGGCTAACCATAATGGCTTGCATGACTCGCGAGCCTTGTGAACCGTGCAAGCCAAAAATCCCTTTATATCCCATTATATAGGGCTAACCGCAAGCTACCTATTAAAGCTAATAACTGTAGGCTAACCGGAATGTTGTTTTGGCTAAACCAGAGTGTGATTTAGGCTAACTGGAGTGGCTCGCTGGCTCACAGATTGTCGGACCCTATAAAGCTAAGAATGCATTGCACATTCTGAAGCATAACCAACTCCAGAGTTTAAAGGGAGCAAGGGAAGAATGGTTGCAGTTTTGCTGGGATTTTGTAAAGTCCCCCTGGAATGATGAAATAGCTTTGCAACATTTTTTTTTCTTGCTTGCAGCAGTGCAAGAATTTTTTTTCTATTTCATTTGTGCTGCATGCAATTTTGTTCTTCCGACAAGGGCTTGCAGGAAATTTTTTTTCGAAATCATCCACCCCCCCCCTCAAGAGTTAAATGGTCGGCCCCTAAGGGAGGGCAAAACATTAATGTCCGTGACATCCTAAAAATAACTTTGACATTCCAGCGTGTTAGCCGATTGAAATCTACATTCCCTGCAAAGATAAATATTTTCGCTGCAGTGAGTCGATGTAAATTCGCCGTACATAATTTTTTAAAGGCACTTTATACTATGAATAAAACTTCTCGTTGTTAAAAATCTCGTTGTCAAAATGCTGAAGGGTTTCTTTCATAGTTCATTCCTTATGATATCCAAATCACGGAAACATCTTTTTCGAAGCTTTCAGGCGAAACTAAACACAACTCACACCGGAGCTGCTAATTAATTAACCATCTGAATTCTCGACTTTTGGAAAATATTTGATGAATGTCGGGTTGTCCATGCCATATTCCGAGCAAAAAACTAGTTTCATGAATATTTGCTCCAACGGAAAATATTTTATGTTGGAAAGTTAGGAACCACGATAGCGCAAACTTGCGTGACGCGCGTTATAGACTACCTTAAGGTTACTATTGTTAGCGGCTACTAATTTTAGCAATTTTTTCTAAGCAAGATTTAGCGACTATTTAATTTAGCGATTTTCCAGAAATTTTAAGAAATTAGTGATATCGTGTAAACCAGTTTATAATGAACATATAGCTGAGAGGGAAATAAAAGTTCAGGAAAAGAACAAACTCACTAGAAATTGAACAACCACTTGCATTGCCAGAAAGAAAAAAGTTACCGGCATCCATTTGTTAAGAGTTTTACAAGTCAAGGGCGGTATATTTAATTTTGTTTTCCTTTGGGGTGGGAGGGGGGAGAGGATAATGGAGACAAATTTTAGCGAGTACTAAATTTAGCGATTTTCGCCCAACTCGCTAAAATCGCTAAAATTAGTAGCCGCTAACAATAGTAACCTTAAGGTATGTTGATGGAACTCCTGTAATTCGAAAAGCTTAGTGCCCAAAACTTTTTTTCTTGTTTCTGGTACACCAACCCTAGTGCTGATCGTGGATAGTGTTCAGGGCTCCAGATCACGGAAACCGCTTTTCGAAGCTTTTTGCACAGTTTAAGACGGAACTGAAGACAACTCACACCGGAGCCGCTCATTATTCAACCTTCTTAATTCTTAATTTTGGGGCAATATTTGATAAATTTAGGATTGTCCATGCCTTGTTCCGAGCAGAAAGCTAGTTTCGAAAATATTTGCAGCCTCGGAAAATTATTTTATGTGGGAAAGTTAGGAAGCACAATAGTGAGAAATTGCATGACGCGCGTTACGACCGTTGAATATAGGCTACGTTGATAGAACTCCTGAAATTCCAAAAGCTTAGTGCCCAAAACTTTTTTTCTTGTTTCTGGTACACCAACCCTAGTACTAATCGTGGATAGTGTTCAGGGCTCCAGATCACGTTATACTTTTGAGAAATACCTCTTTAACCAACAGGATGCTTGCGTGAATTTTGCGAGGGCTCTTTATGGGGTGTTTTAAAAAAATCATAATTAATTTTTGTTAAGTCCAATTTCAAATGTTTTACCATCAACTTATAGACAAGGCATAAAATAAAGTCATACAATTTTTATTTTATTTGAGTTAAAGCATAATTTTTCAGCGCGTTGAGCGCGACGCCTAAATTTGACTCGAAACAGGACGATTTTTTCGGTTTTGGACCGTTCTCAGAAATCATCGCCAAAAATATTGAAAAATAACACTACAAGCCAAAATATTGCTATTTTTGTTTATCATATGGATCAATTGTCTTGCACAGAAAATTTGAAGGAATTCTATTTTGGGCCGAAAATCGAGTGGTCGGTCCTTACACGGACGGCCTCTTAAATTGTCAACTTCCAAACGAAACGGAGCTCTTCAAGTCCTCCAATGTAGAAGGGAACAATAACTAAATCGCCATCCGGACGTTAAATTCATTTCACTCGAGATTTCTTCGATACAACGTCGTTTTTCGTGCGAACAATCAGCTTTTTCAAACACGGACAAAAACAGCGCGATCCGATGCAAAGTGAGCGATACAATGAAAAACGACAACTCTCAAACGAAACGGCATTTTTCAAGCACTTTACACACAAAAGGAAATGAGAGAACTATTATACGAAAGGTTAATTCATTTTGCTTGGACATTTCAACAATTTGACATGTTTTTGTTTTGTTTTTTTTTTAATGCGAACAATCATGCAACTACTTCAAACACGGCGTGAAACTCAGAAATTGATCATGAACTGACAATGTAAACAAACCATTGCAATAAGAAAACGCGCTGGAAATCCCGCAGTAGACAGAGGTTTAATTTAATTAGTTTTGAATCCTTTAATGTTCTGATTGATAATAAAACGATCTTTCATGGATTCATTTCTATACACGAACGGAAGACCCAAAGCCACAAAAAAAGTCCGAGGCGCATGTAATTTTTAACTTCGCTCATGCAAGCTTACTCGTAGCTGGTCGCATTTTCAGGTTATGAAAAGGTATTTTCAGATTAACAACGGCAATAGTTCTATCTAGCTTCGTTCTTCTACGTGAGTGACCGTTCACATAACCAAACTCGACGACTTGCATCGACAGAAAACACGGGGGGAAAGAGCTCTCTTTTCTCTTCGGTATTCCTTTCACTGCAAGTTGAAAATGAAATACTGTACGAGAACATGCCCTCTGATACGATATGCAAATATATTTCAGTCAGAATATTCCATACTTTTCGCATTGTACTTGGAAAAATTCGGTTCTGATGGAAAAGCATTACACTATCTCCAAAAGATATTTATTCAAGAACATTAGAAACGTTTTGCATGAGCTTCGATCCAAAGGTAGTTGTCGTGAATTGTGAAATCTCAAGCCGTGTCACGCAACACGCGGGGAATCGTCCCGCTACGGATCTGGTGATGTTTCAGGAAAAAAGGGAAGCTTATGTGTTGAAATTTTTCTTCGTAAATGCTCCACCTAGCGAAACTGTTTCATGGATTTTCCTTTACAGTACGAACAGTTGTCAACTTTTTTCATCTCACTTGTCGAACCAAATAAACTGCAGTACAGTGCAGGGATTTTTTAAAAGCTCATTTGGTCTATGAATGGCGAAAGTTTCGTATGTTTTAAAATGAAAGCCGTTCAGTAAGCTGTACAAGCTGACAAAACGTTCAAACTATCTGTTTTAAGCGGCTGAAACAGTGAGACTTCAACATGTATAACCTTAAAAGCCCTTTTTTGAAGTCAACCACTTTTTAGCTGCGAGTCAATGGCGCCAAATTCTGCTTTGCGCGGGAAAAATCGGAGCACAGAATTAGAAGCCAAGCCAAGTGCAAACAAAATTAAAATTGACAACCTATTAATGAATCGTTTACAGACATTTTAATCCATTACCAGGAAATCAGACTAAACCTGGTTATTATAAATGTAAGGAAAATAGGCTCACCTCTGTGTTTGGCGCTGTTTACCCGCGTAAACCTACCACAGAATTAGGGCCATGTCTAGTACGCATAACAATTCCGGTCCTTTAAATTGCGTTCCTTAGTTGTCACCAGTGATTTAAATAGCTATTTAATGAGTTGATTTGATGTGCGTTTTCCAAGCCTCCACTTCTTCCAGGTTGCAGAGAACAGTCTTTGACACTCCTTCGGTCCTTGCAAATTGTTCCCGCCGATGGATTCATTTCATTTCTATCGATTTGAAGTTGGCCTTTGTTCGCAGGACAAGTTCGCCGAGTCGAAAACATTCAACCGAGAAGTCCAGCGCATGGAGATTTTTTTTATTATTGTCATCTTCTTTTAAGCAGTGAGAACGGCTGACTTGCTACGAAGATTTCAACTGAGGAGTGAACGAAAACACGCTGAAGCTATAGGGGATTTTACTGAAGTGAAGAGTTCTTGATCGCATTGACTTTGTGCTGCCGTAACTTTCCCTTTCAAGAAAGACCCACTGGAAATTTAAATCTTCACTAAACTCTCGTTGTCACTGCGGTTAAATGAACTCAGATTCTCCAAAGTTCAATGCTTCGAACGCTCAGTCGCCCACGTTGGCAGATCAAGGCAGAGCTAACGTTCGTCTATAGTAACCAATCACATAGCTAGCTGTCAAAATGTGTCCAATCATAGAGCTAACCGCAGCCAAAAAGAACCCATTGAAGTGCTGAAAAGAAATTCGAAAAGGATGTGTTTTCCAGTCATTGAGTTGACTGGAAAACGCGCGCGGAATGTGTGTGTGACTCGCGCGATGTGATGTGAACGCGCGCAGGATGATGAACACACGATTACTAATCGTAAGTTACTGAACCAAGCTTGAATGAGCGCGGGATCATCCCACGATTACTAATCGTGAATAAGTGTTCATCTTATAAAACCTTGCGAGTGTAAAGAGGCTTGAACGAGCACGGAATCAGCACATCATTGGTAATCGTGAATATGGGGGTTATGAAAACTCACGAGTCTAAACAGGCTTGAACGAGCGCGGGTTCAACCCACGATTACTAATCGTAAATCACTGTGCTTCTCATTAAAACTGACGAGTCTAAACAGGCTTGAACGACCATGGGATGAACACACGATTACTTATCGTGAATAAGCGTTCATCTTATAAAACCTTGCGAATGTAAAGAGGCTTGAACGATCGCGGGATGAACACACGATTACTAATCGTGAATAATTGTTCATCTTAGAAAACCTTGCGAGTGTAAAGAGGCTTGAATGAGCGCGGGATGAACACACGATTACTAATCGTGAATAAGTGTTCATCTTATAAAACCTTGCGATTGTACAGAGGCTTGAACGATCGCGGGATGAACACACCATCACTAACTGTAGGGAATAAGTGTTCATCTTATAAAACCTTGCGAGTGTTAAGAGGCTTGAACGATCGCGGGATGAACACACGATTACTAATCGTGAATAAGTGTTCATCTTATAAAACCTTGCGAGTGTAAAGAGGCTTGAACGATGGCGGGTTGAACACACGATTACTAATCCTGAATGTGTTCATCTTATGAAACCTTGCGAGTGTAAAGAGGCTTGAACGAGCGCGGAATGAGCACATTAGTAATCGTGTATCCGTGTGCTTATGAAAACTCACGAGTCTAAACAGGCTTGAACAAGCGCGGGATGAACACACGATATTGCTTCCTGTATAGAGTCTAAACAGGCTTGAATGAGTGCGTTATGAACATATGCGATTATTAATCGTGAAACTGTGTTACTCGTATGAAAACTCGAGAGCCTAAACTGGCTTGAACGAGCGCAAAAATAAACACACGATTACTAATCGTAACTACGTGTTTATCTCATAAAAACTCGTCAGTCTAAACAGGCTTGTATAAACGCGGGATCAGCACACGATTTGTTGCGGTGAATGTCAATTAGTTTTGCGTCTTATCAATAGTCGCGGATGAAAGCGCTATTACTTATCGTAATTTGTCCAGCGTCTTGGCCCACTGCACACTGGGCGAGTTTTGGTCAGCCCACAAAAAAATCTTAGTGTGCGTTTCCAATTGAAACGTTTTTCTCTATCGTGTGTTTTCATTCTTGTTTTTCAGTTGAGATGATTCATTCAGGAAGTGATAGTGTTTTCAAGCAAGAAGCAGTCAGATTTAATTTAGACAGGGTAGTTGATTCGACAAATCAGCTAATGAAGATATTGCCTATAGAAATAGATATACAGATAAGAACGGTGTACTTGAGAACGTGCTTTTGTTCACTGTCGTGGAGATAATATCTGGTGACTTGTAACGGATATTGTGAGTGCTGGAAAGTGAGTCAACAAAATCTCCCTGGCCTAGTCGTAGACGTTAAGTGAGGATAAAATGAAAAATATCTAGGTGAGGTTTGTGCTCAAGACATAGGGTGACAGTAGAAGGACTCTAAGAAATGTTGTTATAAGGTAATCTCTGCTTTTCTCAACAGCTCGTTTATTTCACACCAGCTCGTTTGTTTGTATCACGAAGAATGAATGAATAAATAAATAAATAAAAGCTCACTTTTATTGCACTGATCACAGCAAACGTTATGTCAACTTATGTACTTTATTGCTGTGAATGTCACTTGTGATATTTTTTTCTCACGTCACAACCTAGCTCTCAGCCCTGAACATTCACACTCAACATTTTCAGTGCTGACTTTCACAACAACTGACTTAATTTTATTATTTTCGGAACTTAGCATCCTTGGACACGCAGGGACAGAAAGTCGGGACGGGTTAAAGATCTCACGATCAAAACAGGTACAGGCAAAATTTACAAGACAAGCTATCACTGGGCTCAAAGGCAATCAGCAAAGAGCATCTACCGAGTCATCGCCTTCTCACACAGGCCTTGTTTACATCCTTGTACTCGTGCTGTCTGTTCAAAGGAGGTTACGAGATCCGTTGTATTGTCCTTTCTGAACATAAAACAAATAACAAAAATTGTTATAATAGGTAATAATATCATCTTTCTACAAATGGTACACTCGTCTCAACCTTGCTCGATAGAGCCAATAGTCCGTAGCAGAGTTCAAATATAAAGTACGGTACGTAGAGACCTTTTGCTGATTTGTGCAAAGCACTGGTAATTTACTTGTAACAGGGAAAACAACAACATAGTCTTACCCTAAGCCTTGGTCTTCTTACTCCTTTTTGCGTTCAACGTTTTAAGGTCTACAGAAGCTTGTCTTTTTCTTTGTACGCTCACCTGTTGGGGGAAAAAAACCCCTACTTTTCAAGTGACACGGATAACAAATCAGTGAACAGTGAACTATAAATTGTCATGTCCCCTTCCCATCCCATATGGCGGGAGGTGCTTGCTTAACAGTGGAGTCTGACAGACACTATGTTTCCCCAACAAGGTGTCCCCATTTGAGATAAGCGTCCCTGAGCAGTTACAGACAGCCTACGAAATCAATTGACAGGGGTATAGCAAGCCATTTCTCCCTTAAGCCCGGTAAGGCTTTTAGCTACAAGGTTACTGAGAGGTGGGTGTTCACAAATGTTGACGAAAGGCCCACCCCTTCATTTCAACACTACCATTCATTGCACATGTAGCTACCCATTTTTATTTCAGTGAATGTGGACAGAAATTTTCATATGATTCTAGTTCTCATCGAATTGCGAGATTTCCTGAAAAAATATATATCATGGAATGTCCCGTTAATCCTGGGCTTAATGGCGAAAGCTAACCGGACGATAGACAACGGTTAGTAAACGTAATAGGACTAAGTCGTGTTTACCTCGACTTCTCTCTGTTCCTTGGTGAACAATCGCTCAAGCTCTTCCCGACTGGATGAGGCCACGCTAGTACTTACTGACTCACCAGGCTTGTTGGGGCGCAAGCTGCCTAAATTCCACTTTAGGTTGGAGGTGTTCCTACTTTCCTGTCGCCGTTGTTTCTGTAGGAAAGAGGACCACCAGCTCATTGTGTCGTCGTGGAATTTCAGCCGGTACTTGGGAAGGTCCTGTTGGATTTTTTCCAAGTTGATACTTTCAATCTGTGGCTTTACCAGCTGAGCACTGCCTTTCGGTATGCCACCGATTAAGCGAATTCCACTTTCCGGCATCCATTTCTCAGAGGAAGTCCATTTCTTGTAAAAGAGGACTGCCTTCCCCGATTCATCTTTTATGATTTTGAAGCAGTGCTGGTGGATGTGCCTGGATAAACCGTGCAACTCCCCTTCCATCCACCTTTTCGCGTCGAATACAGATTCCAGTTGTTTAGCGTTGACGTTCGGCGTATAAGCCGCCGAAAGTTCTTCGATTAATTCATCCAACGTGCGGGCTTCGTGTTTCGCCAGACGCCTGGCGAAACACGAAAACATCTGATCGATATTTTCATGGGTGTGCCCAACAAGCAAGAAGGACAGTTTGATCTAAATGGAGAAATGAGATATATAATATCAGTATAACAGATAAAGAGGGAACCCGACTGACCGACTGATACACAGACGGATAAATGAAATTTTATTCATTTAATTGAAGAAAAGTTTTGGATTCATAGGTAAGAGACCGTAAAACAGTAGGCTATGCAACAGAAAGGAATCATGGGAATGTAGAATTGGCAAGCCTGTTGCACAGCTCAGTAATGTTTAATGTAAAATATCGGCATTCAGTCATAAAATGTTTGAGAATAGAAGCAACATTTCCCGCTTCCCAGAAACTCCCTGGGTCGTAATGTTTAAGAAACTGCGGTTTTATGATTTTCCTTTTTTTGACAACTACTATATTAAATTAGAGTCATTTACATCAATTAAAGACTTACCTTTTCAAAAATGGAAAGCTCCACAAGGACGCACAGGAAACCCAAGATAAACTTATTCTTATTCTCTCTCCAGCAGTTATCCATCTGGAGATAGAGTGTGCTTGGCAAATAACCCAGCTAAAAGAAACAAAGTATTAGCAATACGTCAGAAAACAGTGCATCTCAAAGATGATTCAGTGATGCAAACAATCCCTTTATATAATGTGTCTTTTGATTGGTTCAGGGGTATGGTCGTATATAGGCTATGAAAAGCCTGTGACATGTAACTCAATGCCCAAGTTCCAATTTTTGCATATGTTACCATATTCATATGTTTTTTTATAGTTTGCACTGTCAGAGACCAAAGAAGCGACGCCGTTCTGTAGCTGTGGCTCACTTGAGACGTCATTTGCATGGCGTGTACATGTAAGAGTACCGCAAACCATTTAGAGCCCATAAAAGGAATTAATTAATTGACCTACCGATTTTTTTATGTCTAGCAACGTTTCCAACAAAACGCTGATCGTGAGGTTCGAATCATGGCTCCATTCACAGAGGTCTATGAATGCGTAGGCCAAATTTTGCTGGTGGAAGGCTAGCACTCCAGTGACATGGGTCTTCAACCTCCATGCACTTCCGTCGATCTAAAGAAAAGAGACAAATGAATCTTTGATGAGACGTAGGAGGAATATACGCGTTAAATGGTCATTATTTGGAAATTACAACAATTTATGTATGTGATGTGGTTCAATTTTTAGTTTCCTTTGTTTTATTTGTATTATTATATATTATACATTGCGATGCACAAAAACAACTTTTGGTTGTATTCATTATATACACCACATGGTCATTGATACCCCGGTAGCCGTGTGGGTTTTTTAATACTTTTATCAAGGAAAAATAATGGTACCTTAGTATTGGCATTAAAATGAGGCAAGTTGTGCTTTGCTTGATCCATGCCATCAACGATAACCGACAGGTACTTGTCTGGGTTGTTTTTTGCTTTTAGATTATGCTTGTAGTATTTATTCCGTTCAGTCCTAAAAAGAGGAAATTCACAATTACATAAAGAAAATTATAGGCAAACAAATACAATTACCACCCCCCCGATGTAAGATGGCGTGCGTGCTTACAAAATTAATTTGATGTAAATTACAGAGAGGGAGTTTTAAAGGAGGTTAAATAATACCAATCATAGCGTGCGTGAGATGATGAAAAGTTTTATTTGACTTACATTTGTTGTGTAAGATGCAGTTTCCTCATCAGCTGCAACTGCCTGCGTTCGTCTTCCCCTTTTCCTGGGCTCCTTAACTCTTCGCGCAGATGTACACAAATTGTGCACTTGGTAAAGCGACTTTGCTGAAAAATAAATCGGAACATCCATGAACTGTTTAATTTTAGTCATGGACTTAGTTCGATTTTGTTTCAGGGTTTAGATACTTTACGTCAGAAACAAGCTATTTTAATGGAGTTACAAGTAGAAAGAATACGTTCCCTTGGACATTTTAAATTCTCCCTCTTTCGACACCTTAATTGGATTTAATGCGCAATAACTAATTTAAGAATTTGTTGGAGACTCATCAATATCTTCATCGTGAACGTTAAGACTAATTTACACGCTAAGGGTTTTCGGGACGATGTGTTACCAAAACGAATGCGCAGCTGAGAAACGGCCCATCCTTAAAAAGTATGTTACAGTGAGACAGATGTTTAAAAATCGCTCCGTTCTTTATTCCCGCGACACCAATGAACTGATATATCGGGAATCGGCCCCAGACGAATCACGCCGACAAAACGTAGTGCGTTAATTAGCCTTTATGCAGGGGACGCACTGTTTTGTTTTCCTGTTTATTCTGCTGTTAGGCTTGTCTATCTTACCTTCGGAATATAAACTTCCGGGAAGTGAAGTTTCCACATCTTATACACAAAATGGGTCCTCGACAGGATGGGCCTCTCCCCCATTTCTTCCTTATAGATGAGGTACACTGCTTTTTTGGAAAGGCATGCCGGAAGAGGTCTGGACGAAGAATTGGGCAGATGATCTGCATTTCTAGAGAAGTTTCTGAACCACTCTACAGCTAGATCAAAGGCCAAAGACTTCTTCCTGGCCGTAGGTGGCTGTTCGTCCTTGTCACCATTCCTGTAAAGTCGTAGCCTTTCAAAATAGCTAAATGAAATAAAAAGATTGAGCATTGCTGTTAAACTGTCTTCTGTATCATGAGGCGTCACGTTGTTACCTATGAATGACCGACGACAGATCTTGTATAGCTTAGACTTAATTTATGCGAAAGGTAAGGAGTTTATCTTGTCGAAAGACCAATAAAATATTTCAGAAAGGGGTAACGTTGCCCATAAACTTATTTTATACGAGAAAAATGCGCTGAATAATTTGTGTGAATGACGTAGGTACAATCAGTGCCCTTAAATTTATAGGGTGATTTAATACACTCAACCTCTGCCCGGATAATTTCGCTTTCAAGAAAAGAAATCACTGTATTGATTTATAAGAAATGTTAATTAAACCAAGAACACAACTGAGTTACTCGAGGTAAACGAGGAATTGATTTGTCAGGCATATTATGTCACAAAAAGGCTTAGCAAATAAAAGTAACAGGCGGTGACTAAATAACGCACTGGTAAGCAAAACTACAAACCTTACAAGAGATACTCCATCAACTGTGCACCAGGCTTTGACACAAACGAAAGTACCATCCAACACTGGCATTCCCTGAAATGCACTTTCCACCGCGTTGTCCAAAAACAACTTTCTTTCTCCGATGGTTTTCCTCCAGTAGTTCTCCCTTTTTTCTTTTACCAGTCTCACCGGAACATCTCTAATGCAGTCCTTCTTGCAACACCTTTCCTCCACTTCTCTAACTATTTTAGTGACATCAGTTTTCTCAAGAACTTTCCGTGGGACTCCTGTCGTTAAAGAATAGGATATAAAAGTACAGCGTTAACCACAACACAATTCACACTAAAATCACAAAATGATTTCAATCCTGAGGGGGTTGTGCGGGTATGTGTTGACGTTTGCGATCCGAGAATTTTTTGGGGTTAAGAATTCAAAGCTTTTCTCCTAAAAATTACTTACCCTTTGTCGTCTTCCCCACAGTAGACTTTTTCTAGAGAAAAAAAGATAATATTGTTAAAGAAATGATGATATGAAGACACTCGATTTTTGTAGTAAATGGTTTGAGCCCAGAAAACTCAGTGCACGATACAAGAATAATTGCGATTAATATTGGAGTGTTGAAATTCGCAATGTGCGCACTTGTGATTATGTTAAAAATCTGAAGTGATTCGATCGATCAAATTCTCAATGCAAAACACGTGCTCGCACTTGCAAGTAATAATCTGAAGTGATTCAAGCGATCAAATGCTCAATGCAAAACACGTGCGCGCACTTGCGATTAATAATCTGAAGATATTCGAGTGTTGAAATTCTCATTGCAAAACACGTGCGCGCACTTGCGATTAATAATCTGAAGATATTCGAGTGTTGAAATTCTCAATGCAAAACACGTGCGCGCACGTGCGAGTAATAATCTGAAGTGATTCAAGCGATCAAATGCTCAATGCAAAACACGTGCGCGCACTTGCGATTAATAATCTGAAGATATTCGAGTGCTGAAATTCTCAATGCAAAACACGTGCGCGCACTTGCGATAAATAATCTGAAGTGATTCGAGCGATCAAATGCCCAATGCAAAACACGTGCGCGCAATTGCGATAAATAATCTGAAGATATTCGAGCGATCAAATGCACAATGCAAAACACGTGCGCGCACTTGCGATTAATAATCTCAAGATATTCGAGCGTTCAAATGCCCAATGCAAAACACATGCGCGCAATTGCGATAAATAATCTGAAGATATTCGAGCGATCAAATGCCCAATGGAAAACACATCCGCGCACTGATAATTATCAAGGGCAGGAGCCCATTAATGGGTAAAACAAACCTGTTTATTTTTGTTCGGCTGATTATTCCAAAAGGTAGCATGGTCTTCTTCTTCCCATACAAACGACCCAGTCACGCTTAAGTTGTCCGCGTCTTTTTTGTCATTGGCCTAAGAATGTCAGTAAAGGAATTGTTAGGTTACATTTAACTGGTTCAGGACATTATCAACCTAAGCAAGTTGTTATCTTAACGTAAAAGTTCATACGCACCTTTGATCGATCCTCTAAAACCTCCAATTGTCTTTCCGCAGATTTTAGCGCACTTGGGGAAGCACTCTGTTATACGACATCAATGTTAATTGTAATAAGGTTTGAAAAGCTTCGTTATAACATCAATGATGTCTTTAATAGTTACCTCCAGTTGGTTGTCCTCGTCTGAAAATTCGCTTTCACTGCTCATTGTATAAATCTATTGCTTTTTTGACGCCTTAGCTGCCTCTAAAACTTCCAGCTCTCGTCGATCGAGGTGATGCCGACGGTGATGCCAGCAAAAATGAGGTCAAGGACAATAACCGGTTTCTTACCAGTTTCTTACCAATCCTACCAATCTTTTACCAGTTTCTTACTCATTCTACCAATCATATTCGAGCGTTTGACCTGAATGAATGACAATTACGCAAGTACGTGAAGGGCACCATCATCAGATCGAGGACCACCATCAGATCAAGGGCAATAACCGGTTTCTTACCAGTTTCTTACCCATCCTACACATCCTACTAATCTTTTACCAGTTTCTTTGTTTCTTACCCATTCTATCAATCTTTTACCTGTTTCTTTCTCATTCTACCAATCATATTCGAGCCTTTGACCTGAATGAATGACAACTGCGCGCGTGAAGGGCACCATCATTTTCCGGAAAAATGGCTACCAATGCCTCCAACCTTCAGTGTGAAAAGTATTTAGGGGAAGAGTTTGTTAGCAACTCGGAGTTCGAATCAGAAAGTGAGGATGACCGCACTGACGGTGTCAATGAAGCGCTACCGCAGTCTCCGGAAAAAGCAACTGCCAGTAATAGTCAGAAAAAAAGGCGGGTGGGTGAACTCTCTGGTCGCCAGATGGCGATCCGCCGTTTGAAAAAAGAGGGAATTCTGCAAGAGGTTCAAGAAGTCCCAACCTTTATTGACGCTGTTATAGAATCGCGCAGTCTACTGGAGAGTTTTATAGAAGAAGAGGATGAATGGAACTACGATATTCCATCCGCGATGAGAATTTACATGTGTAAAAAATATGGCATATCTTCAACGGTAAGTAATAGTTTATAAAATTTTACATAACCTAATGCAAAGTTATGTTATGCTCATAACTTATGTAGCGGCAGTACATATGAGCAGGGGTGAGCCGAAAGGATTTTTCGGAAAAACTGACCAGAGGTGCACAGAAACCAAATTGACCGTTTTCTTATTGAAGAACGAACCAAGAAAGTGGAAAAAAGCAGTCACCTTTTATGCTGATAGTGGAAACGTTGATAATTGTTAGACGAGTGCTTACTCTCGGAAAAATATAGTTCCTCTTTGGCAGCCATCTTTTGAGAAAACTGCAGACTCAACAACGACATGATGGGGGTATAGTGAGGGTACTTAAGGGGTGCTTCCTAAAGATTACTCTTTTTCGTCCTTTCTTTTTCCTACCTGGCCTTCTCTTCATCAAAGCAACATACCCCGCGAAACCGGCCACTTTAAAGAAGTTCACTATCCCTCCAAACTGAAACACAGGAAAACGAAGTAAGATTATTCTTTTCCTTTAGCCACCAGTGTCTAAGTTATAAGCTTAACTTAATGAAAAGAGACACATTACAAATCACTTAAATCATAAGACTTCCATTTTTCTTTTTGGCTTGAAATATTACTGACAAGAAACGAATTGGGTCCTGTTCCGAGAAATGCCAGGTTGGCTGCTCGAGACTTTTACATTCACAAATGGAACAGCGTCTCCATGTTGTCAAGGTGACGTGGACGACCAGGACAACGTTATTTAGTCCGCCAAGCTCCGCAAGTGATCTTTTTTCAAAGCGGATTGAAACGTGAATCAACAGGATTTGTTTGAACTAGATTTATTTCGGGCTTTACGAAAATAAATGCATATATGCTTATTTAGAACGAGCAAGTGCAAAACAACAACTTGCTAATGTTCACAAAGTTTTTTGTCGTTGTCAAAGTGAACTGCGTTGATCCCGCCAAATTTTTTGAAAATTTCGGCTCCCGAGGACCGACGGTATTACATCAGAATACGACGACATACCGTCGATACTTGGGAGCTGGAAAACGTGTTCTGGTGGCGTAGTAAAGCAAAAGTTGTGAGAGCGGAAGTTGATTTCTAAAACGGGAAAGAAACCACGAAATATTAACTTAGCCTATGTGCTGTTTTGAACTTGTCATGGCCGAGTGAAGAGTCTCATGAACGTTCGATAACGGATGGTTTGAATTGAAAGCTTGACTGAGAGTTAAGCTTATACGTATATCTATACCTTTGCCTTCGCACGTATCCTTCGAACTGAATATGTACAACTCACAGTTAATAACTTATAAGGGATAAATTAATTTTAGTCAGCATTTGACTGGATCAGGAGTATTGCCTATGACAGCTTAATACATGGAAAGATAACTCTTTGCACTGGAAATACAAGCCTTAAGCTTAATTTTTTGAATAATTTTCTAAAGTGAACGTCATAAAATTGAAAGCTAACGTCTGTAAAGTTTATGGGATTATATTCAGATTTGCTTCATCGATCAGTTGATTTCACTGCTTAGCTCCAGGTATGGGTTATCACTACGGGGCATAATTACTGTTTAAGAAGCTCTTACTGCAGTTTTTTTAATAATGAATTTGTCGATTTTTAGTTCTGTTAGTACATTTGTTTATTTATATTGTAAATTTAATTATTATTTGCACGGCCTCACTGAAAACACCTTGGTGACGTGGGCCCCTTTGATGAATAACATCATTCATTATTATTATCATCCTCATCATCATTATTAGTAGTAGTAGTAGTAGCAGTACCAGTAGCAGTTGCGGTTGGTAGGGGTATTTAAACAGAGATGCTTTATCACTATAAGACTTAATGCTTTTTTGTTTCATTTTTTGGTAGGATGGGAGTAATTCATTGCTTACCAATGTTTTCAAAGTAGCTTTGCTACCACAGAAAACTCACAACCTTGCAGTGCAAATTGTGAAACTATATGAAGATGGAGAGCTTTTTCCTCCCTCTAACAGTACACAAAGAAGGATGAAGAAGATCTCTTCATCTTCATTTAGTTTTCTCAAAGGTCTGGATCCACTGGAACCGAAGGACCGCCAAATAATCCATGAGATGCTCACATCATGGATGAACACCAAAATAAGACCCTCAAAGGAAAAGGTACAAATTTGTAGACAGTTGATACCTCTTTAAGCCTCCAGATTGGTGACTCAAACATCACATTTATCATTTTTGAGTAATTTCCGGGGCGATGATAAGTTTGTACAAAAATTAAGAATCCTGCTTTTGTTTTTTTGTTTGTTTTTATAGGGACCTCCAAAGCAAAGCATGTCATTGGTATGTTCTTTACTGAAAATTTAAACACAAGACTACAGTTTATCCAACGTGACAGTATCATTATAATTTATCATATCATGTACAGTTATGGTATGTTATGAACAAATCATGATTACATCTGACTGTGTTAAATAGGCAGTTTAAAATAAGCACTGCTCTGTCAAGTCAATGAATTTTAACAAGCGCCGCTACGTTCTTTCGAGTAAATACAGCATGTGCTTTATGACTTAACCTTTGAGTGAAAATGAGGCTTGATTATTGACAGAGTTGATTTTGTCACACCAGCTGATGACTGTACTGTCATCTTAATAAGTGTTTGTACTGTAAATCCCAAATGCATGTATTGGCCTCTTGTTTTAATACAAGCCTTGCTACTTCCGACTCATTTTTTACTGACTTTTGCATATTTACTATTATATGGTTGAAAATTATAGTTTTGAAAATTAATTATATTCATTGTTGATAATAGGTGATTCAAAAGGAGAACAGGAGTGAGCTTATAAAGAAATGGCTTGGTGCACAGAAGGTACTCTAGAAGTTAATGTGCCATTACATATTAATCATGGAAAATAATTATAGCACTAAGAAAGTTTTACAGCACATACTGTAGGGACTGCAAGGGACTGGGCGTCGAACCAGGAGGACTAGTGAGGCTTAAATGGTCAAGCAAATGGAACCCGTTTGTCTTGCCAAACGGCAAGGGATGTGTCCCCCCCTTATGCCAAACGGAGTCTGTGTGTTTCTTTCCTAGTAGGTATTACTCTTATTGTTTCCTTGGAGATATTCTCTTACCCTTCTTGGGTGCAGAATGTATTCCAGGCACATCCATCTCTCCATAATGCAAGGAGCATCAGCCATTATTTTTCTTAAATGACCAAACAGGGGAGAAAATTTGGAATGATTCTGGGAAGCTTGTAATTAAAACTGTTACAGATAACTCTTAACTAGCCAAATTTTGATTTGCTTCTAATCAGATGTATTAACTTTGTTTTTGCTGATACACTGTTTCAGGAAATAAAAGATGTGAAAGACAAAAATGAAAAGCTTAAAAAGGAAATTGTATCATTAGAAAAGGTGATTATAATCTTTCTTGTTTTCCCATATTAAATGTTTTTTACGTTGTTATGCATGAGTCAACGAAAACCCCAGACCCCCCCCCCCCACCCTGGGACTTAATTGTCATGTTTCTGCCTGGAATTCAGCTTCCACATTAAGTAATGGTACATTAGACAGATTATGAAACTATCATGATCTGAGAAGCTTATTAAAAGATCTGTAATGTAAATTGATATCTAGATAACAGTTGCAACCCTTCCAATGTAATTTGCAACAACTTTCTTAAAGCTTTTGAAGATCAAAGGGTTTCTTAGCCAGTCTCCCACTTAACTGTGGTTAAAACATGAGAACGATGTGATTGTGTGTCACATGAAACGAGTTTGTTTGCACATTCAAAGACAGTTTTAGTTCTTTATAAGGAGCATGTTGCATGGTCAAATCCATGCACGGTGAAATGACAATCTCTTGCACAGCGGTAAAAAAAATTTTGGTTTTGCTTGTATTTTGTTTGTAGAGCTTAACAAAAGAGAAAGAAGAGAGTCAAAAGTTAAAAGAGGACTTGGACTTGTTAAAAAGGGTAATTTTAACTGACTGTAGTCAACACTAGAAAGCTATAACATAGGGGGGGGGATAAACAAGCAAGCTCTGATAAACAGAGGGGACAGACAGAACATTTCAGTATGCGCAGCTGTGTAACAGAATTTCAGTATTATTATAGTTTGCAAGCCATGAGATTTATAAACCACAATTTATGCTATCCCTCTGGAATGTTCATATCTTCTCAAACAAATTTAACAGGGACTAGTTACTGTTGTCAGCGGTAGCTCAGTTTGATGGGCCAGAAGAAAAGACACACACCTTTTCTCTGGATAAATTTTGGCTATGTGCAAGCAACACATAGCCGCTTTAATATTCCAAAATTCATTCCAAAAATTAACGACACAATAAAACAAAAGCTACGCCCATCAAAGGTGAGGGCAATGAACCGCAACCCTAACATATAAGGAAACAGAGGGAGGAAAGGACAATGTGGGAGGAGTTGGGTTAAATTTGTAGCTCCAAAACTCAACAAATTGCTTGAGGCTAGATCGCTAGAAGCACATGGCATACAGGTCTAGAGGGTATACCCACTAACCAATTCAAGGATACCCCTAGAGTATTGTCCTTCCCTCACGTGTTCAAAATTGAAGTTAATCAATGACAGCGAGGGATATCATAAAATTTTTATTGTCAGGCCAATAATGCCTTTTTAACATCAACAATAACAACTTGCTACAACAATCTTTATTTGTACTGGTAGAAATGTCTTTACTCGAGTTTTTTGCATCTATTAATTTCATTTTTTTTGTTGAATATTTTCAACAGAATTTACGCAGCTCCTAAGACATTGGGAAGGCACTTAAAGAAGAAGTTGTTATTCTTAGAGAACAAATCGATATATTGAAAAAGGTAGGTTTTTAACATAATTTTTACAAGGAGGACTTTTAAAATTGCAGAAACCATATTGTTTTTGGTTACATAATGTTTGAACAAACAAGTAGCAGTGTTCTACATGTTTAAATTCTAAGGGGACAATTAAAACATGTCTGAGGGGCTTATTTACAATTCCCTCTTTTAAACTTGGCATTTTTTCGGGTTCCGGCGTTGTACATAGTCATAACATTTTTAATTAATGTAAAGAAGATCCTCGCAGTTATTAACGCAACTTATGCAGTTGCGAAAAGAAAGCCTGAAAAAATCAGGCCTGCAGGGATTCGAACCCTGACCTCTGCAATACCAGTGCAGCGCTCTAACCAACTGAGCTAACAAGCCAACTGGGAGCTGGTCATTAAATTGGTTCGTAATATACCTGGGAAAGATGAAAAATGAAATTATGAATATATGAAATTCATATATTTGAACTACGGAATGAAATAAATGTAAAGAAGATCCTCGCAGGTATTAACGCAACTTATGCAGTTGCGAAAAGAAAGTCTGAAAAAATCAGGCCTGCCGGGATTCGAACCCTGACCTCTGCAATACCAGTGCAGCGCTCTAACCAACTGAGCTAACAAGCCAACTGGGAGCTGGTCATTAAATTGGTTCGTAATGTACCTGGGAAAGATGAAGATGAAATTATGAATATATGAAATTCATATATTGGAACTGCAGAATGAAATAAATGTAAAGAAGATCCTCGCAGTTATTAACGCAACTTATGCAGTTGCGAAAAGAAAGCCTGAAAAAATCAGGCCTACCGGGATTCGAACCCTGACCTCTGTTGGTTAGAGCGCTGCACCGGTATCGCAGAGGTCAGGGTTCGAATCCCGGCAGGCCTGATTTTTTCAGGCTTTCTTTTCGCAACTGCATAAGTTGCGTTAATACCTGCGAGGATCTTCTTTACATTTATTTCATTCCGTAGTTCAAATATATGAATTTCATATATTCATAATTTCATTTTTAATTAGTTATGCACTTTTATATTCACACATTGTAAATAGATTTAGTATTCTGGGTAAGTTAGGTGATAGGTGTCCCCAATTAGCTTACTGTATAGCTAAATTCATCGACACCGAAATAAAGTATCTAAAGTGTCTAACTCAGTAATGCACTTTGATTTAAAGAAATTATCAAAGGAAGAACAACTGTCTTCAAAGGAAGACCAGGAGACACCTTCAGAGGTATGCAATGTAATGCAAGCATGCATGTGTGTATGTATGTACATACATACTAAGTTGGGGTGGGGGGGTTATGATTAGTATGATTGTTATGATTAGCATGCAATTCTTTAATGGATAACCAATAGGAGTGGCAGAGGGTTAAAAATTAACTTCGCAAACTCATTAATAATTCATAAAGAGAAAACAAAGGAAATCACTACCGTGACAGTGGTTTGGATAATGGATCTTAATTAGTATAAAATTTTGCGAACTTTGCTTTGAATTTCTCCAAGAATTATGATGAGAAAGAGTGTTTCATCAGGTACCCAAACACCTCGAAGTCAGGTAAAGATACTTGGCTGCGCCTCGTTTTTCCAACCCACTTCTCGGTGTTTGGATATCCTGATGAAACACTCTTTCTCTTGTTTAATATATATTACATGAAAATCTATTTTTGAAAAAACACCTCAACAGGCTGGAAACATTTTAAAGTAATTTCATTGCATTGCATTGTTCAATATCTACATACCACATGATCATGATTTTTCCGCAGATGTTAATTTTGTTAGGTTACTTAAGCACAGGCATTGGAGAGTTACAAAGGGCAACTGAAGTTCAATGGTTTGCTTCTGGCAACTATGAAATCTGTAATGGGAAGTCACCAAATAGCAAAAGCAAGAGTTTTCTAACTGCTGGACAAGTCAACAAAGTGAACATTTAACTTCTGGTTGCTGTTTGTGGCCCAAAAATGTCTCTCTACCTAAGTTCTAGTCTCTAAATATACTTAATTTATTTTACTATAATGGAATTACAGTCAGCTCTCTTCTAGTGACCACTTCTCATGAGTGACCAATTTGACCCATTTTGTTTCTCAGCCAAAAACTGTTTCAAAAACCATCTCACAAGTAAGCACTGATCAAATGTTTTATTTAGTGAACACGGCCACATTTTAGGCAGAATTTGACATAATTTCTTTTGTTTTCTGCTGATGGTAAGTGTGACCCAGGAGGATTGTTAAGAAATCATAACCCAGATGTCAGAAATGGAAATGTTAGTGTGCCACTTGGGTGACATTAATTGCCATTGAAGGCTTTATTAGGTTGAAATTTCTGGTGGTTTAATATGGAACACATTTAGAAATACAAACCTAGTACTGAACCAAGAATAAAGTAGTCTTAACAAGAGTAGAATTGTTTTTCCCTGATGTTAGCTGGTAAGCAGTGCCCTTATATAATAAGTTCATTGATTCAGTTTTGGGCTTATTTTCATTTTTCCTACAAGTAACCATTTCCTGTAAGCAAATATCGTTTTATGCATCAAGGGTGGTTACTTATGAGACCGTCGACTGTACCTTACTATGCATTTCAGTCTATAAGTAATGGAACCATTGTTAATGTTTGTATAGACACCACTGCAAGTGGTTGGAAAAGAACACGCGAGAGGCTGTGAAGAACTCGCAGTCTTGAGGAAAGAAAAGGTAGTGTTAAAAATTTGAATAAATGGTTCGATAAACCCCTTTTTTGGCAGTATTTTAAAATCTTTATTCACCAAATAAATCAACATTGAAGTCCCATGTTTCACTTACTAGATGAGGATTCTTTTCTTGTGGTTGGCCTTGTCCCGAGGGAAATCATATAATTTATTAAAAAAAACACAAAAACAAGTCAATAACGTCTACCAGAAGTATAACTACATCTTTTTGATATCTACTTTCAAGGTAAAAGTTTTATGGATGTGCTGTACTTAAAACTATTTCTTTATAGTAAGGGATATGTGCACAGCTAATAACAGCAATACAATTTTTTCACATTTAAGTTAAACTTGACATGAAATAGATCCTTTAATAGGGGTGGCCGCCTTGTAGATTTTCAACTGTAAATGACAATGTTTCTTTTCACTGTGGACCGGTTCAGTCTCAAATAATGTAACAATTAAGCATATAGGCTTTACAACCAGACCTTGAGAACATAGGGTATTGAATTTTTCTATTTTTTCTATTGTTATATAAGGAACCAGCTGCGCCAAAGCAGACGCAAAGTACTGGTCTGGTAAGTAAACCACATAAATGTTATTGAGCTAATGTGCAGTCCTTATATGGGAAATATTGACCACGATTTTTTACAAGCTTATTGTCCGAGCCACATGTTATCAAGCTGTTTTGACTGTATTTTATGTTTTTCCTTAGGAACTAAGGAAGCCAAAGAGGAAGACCCCGAGTGAAGTAAGTGCAACATGGGACATCAACGTTTCTCTAGTATGTAAAAACTTGAATTAGGCTATGGTAAGAAAATGTTTGGCAGGAGCAAGGCTCTTTTTCGAGCAATCTTTTTCCAGCCCAGTAGCCTGGATGCCAAAGGAATAGCTCTGGTCACCAAAATTGTTTACTGTAGCAGCTAATATATCACAAGTTGGGCCCCCAACTTGCTAGCTATTCGATTTTGGTTGCTAATTTTTCTTAGGCATTCAACTTTGATAAGGGTTTGGGTTTGTGCGGATTCCATATTGAGAAAATATTAACCCACATTTTTGTTTTAATGTTGAGCGAATTCAAATGCTGAGTTGCCTTAACATTTGTTAACGTGGGGGTGGAGACAGCATGGCATATGATAACTAACAATATATTAATTGTAAAATGAAATGTTATTTTACAGAAACACTACCGAGGATATGCCTTCATTCTTGATACGGAACATGTACAAAAGAATATATTTGAGGAACCTTTACCAAGTAAACGGCTAAGGGAAAGGTAAATATTCTACAACGTGCACCTTATTTACAAATAGTCTAGCAGATAGGTGAAACTATTCTGCACTTTATGATAAAAGCATGAAACTTGGTACACTAATGCTAGGTATCGCAAGGAACGTTTTAAAGATTTGAGGTAATCTGGATAGGAGCTGTGGCAGCTGGGAAGGGGGGGGGAATTTTTCAATATGGCCGCCATTCAGACTATAAAGACTATTGTTGGAAAAATGAAGCAAACGTAACTTGATACAGTGTTGAATTGTCATTTAAGTTAATATGTTTGCCTGTTAAATGTTCCATCAAAACAAAACGTTAACATTTTTCGGGGTGATTTAACTGAATTCAGGGGATCGCTTTATTCTAGGTCAAAACTATGCAAATTAGATATTTAATTAATTCAATTACACTGGTCAAATCATTTAACCACAATTTCGTTTTCTTCTCAATAATTTTGGTGGCCACTTTCAAGCTTACCTGTTTAACTGTTTCACAGCAGAACTACGATGCAGTTAAAGAACATAGGAACACGTTACTACACACACTGTTCATTCTGTTATTTGTCCTTTCATTTCCCATTCTGTACGACACAAGCACAGTTACTTCCAAAACAGATTTTGTTGGCAAATTTGCTCCTTCGTCTATAGCCTTTACATATCTCGATTGTTGGACTGGGCAGTTTAGCGCTAAAGGAGCACAAAGCCCACAGATAGCCAGCTTTTTATCCTGTCAGTGTCTAAATGAGGGGTTACGGAAGGAACTTCTGTGCAGATGAATTACCATGTTTTCTAACATCTTCCCTGAAAAACGTTTTTCTTGCATTATTTACATCGTTAACAGACATTGGAAGAAGCGATGAGCTGCAATTCTTCAAGCTTAGAAAAATTTGGAAAAAGTTTGTGTGCTGCTGTGAATTGTGCGCATTGTCTGTGCAAGCCGTGTGCAATGTGGGCATAGATGTAGCATCAATGAGAATACTCTATAGCGATCTAGCTATGCACCTTCTTCTTTCCGTAAAACACGGCATGGTGCCCCATCTAGTACATGGCGCATGCACTGCACCAGTTATTGTTTGACGCACTGAACTACGCGAGTTACATAATGTACCCGAGTAAACGTCCCGTCCACATTCCAGCTTGATAGTGACCCTGATAGTCGATAGCGACTCCAAACATCGCCTGGAACAATTCACTGTCTGCGGCATGAAGTAGCATAATCCGTTAAGAGTATAACTCTCTCGATAGTTTGCCAACTTTAAGCATCATTATCTCATCTAGGTGCAAACCAAGGACGTGTACCTCGTTGCAATTCTACAACATAAAATACCTTTTTTTTACTTCTTAAGACTTCCAACAGAAGTGCCTTTTAACAATAGCTTGATCTAGCTATCCTAGGCCAGGTTGTCGAACTCCTTCCGTCTGGCAGAAATGTTATTGCAATAGTTATGGTGCGCCCTTAGTACGCGCACAACTCACGAAGCTTGGTTTCGCGCTGCGAGAATTTTGCACCTTAGATGCGGTGCCTTTTGAACTAAAAAATAGAGCATGAGTGCTAACCTGGTGTGCATGGAAGCTTTCCTTGGCATTCATTGCTTTCAAGAAAAAATAAGCTACAACCCATGCAATCATCAAGTGTGAATTAATTAAAATTTCTCATTTGCATAATTATGACCACAGAATTATATTTTCAATTTTTCATTCTCAGAAACCTTCTATGCCAATTTTGATAGCATTATTGTAATCTTTAAACGTATTTCAGTAGATCATTACCATCAGACATTGATTTAGACAATTATGCTGTATGTTTCCACACCAAAGAAGTATCGCTGGTGGTGGCCATTTTGAATAATTACCCCACTACTTTTACCACCCTCTTCTGGCTAACACAGAGCATATCCCGATTGCCTCCAATCTTGAAAATGTTCTCCATGATGTCTAGTATTAACGTGCCCAGTTTGATGCTTTTATCATAAAGTGCAGTACTCACCCCTTACTTGACACTTATCTGCCGGACTAAAATGTCTGTTGCAAAAATTATCCTTTCTCCCCCACTGAAGAATGTTTCATTTGAAATACCACACACCCCTTCAGCAATTTCCGTTTGTTTCGCATTGTTTTTCTTTTACATGTTTTTGCCTTTGAAATTTGCAATGACTGTCTGTGGGGGAGTATGGATACTTTCTGGAACTGCATAAGGGCTTTGTAGCATTTGCCTTATCCACATTTTGTAATATTGTAGCTCATTTACTTTTGCGCCACGTCAACAACCTCAACCCCTAACTAACCAATGTATCTTTTTTTTATGTTTCAGAAAAGTCACAAAGACAGCGTGAAGATTCTGCCGGTTTATATGTTACCCTACAAGCAGAGGTTTCTTGTTTGCCCCGGCTATGTTACAGCGCACGAATAAGCAAACTTTGTAATACGCGTCGTCACTTACCATTTGCACGCGCTATCACACGTCATTTCAAACAAAAGTTGTGAACTTCCTAAAAACGTTACTTGCACCCGCTTTATTTGAGTGCAACTTTCAACTCCGGATAAATTTCAGTAAAATAAGCTTTAACAATTGCTACCTTGTCTTATTTTTCGAGTTAGGAGAAATGACAAAATAATTTTGTAACAAAAAAAAGCAATCTCTCGCATACAACAAGCTTGCAAGCGTATCACAGCGTGCGCACTTTTTGACAGCATCCACGGCATGCGCCAGCTTCAAAACCGGTCGAGAGCCGGTTAGAAACAATTAAGTTGTCCAAAATCATGGGCGGCGGCATATCAAAGAATCCGACGGTTTTGCGCAGAGGTTACTTAATTATATTCGCCCGCCGGAACATAGGGCAACCAAGAAACCTCTGTTTGCAGTGTATATGATGTTGAAAGGGCAAAAAAATTTTAGATTGCTGCCTTTGTTTGGGTCTTCAACTTAAGATACCTTTCTTTCCCAGATCTCTTTTTACGTCCTGAAATGTGAGATCTGGTAAAGTTCGAAAGGATGGCACTTTTCATTGGCTTCTAGGCCATAATTTTTCTTCTTACCTAATCTATGATTGGCTCATTTCTGCATGTGGCATGTTCCCACGCGCGAGACTCGCTCAGGGATATTTAGCGGCTTTTTTGAGTTTCCGAGCTAAAGATAGAAAATGGGGACATCATGTCGTGCGATGTTGCAAAAACTAAATGCAGGTTGTGTGGCGAGACAGCATTGAGTGAGAAGCGTTTTATTCTTTAACGACCTTGGAAAATCTCTTAAGTTAAAGAGTACTATTTCAAAAATATGTGAAATTTGTGTGGAAGAAGACGACGAACTGCCAACATTTAGTTGCAAAAACTGTTACGAGAAGTTGTTGCGCCTTAACAAAAACATTCAAGCATTTTCCGAGTCGTTTAAAAATGCCCACAAAACACTTGAACAACAACTGAATAGCAAGAAAAGGTGTGGACCAGGAACTGAGAGTAGTCAGACAAGTACTGAAAAGCCTCTAAAACAAGCTTGTAATCGTACTTTACCAGATCGTCCTTTCGCATGACCGGGGGAAGATCTGGGTATTCATTACAACTACCCGGTCAGAGGAATTTTCGTCCCTAATAATTTCATGTTGCAAAGTGAAAAAAAAAAGTACGTTGACCGTCTCTCCTCTTCCCGTCGATGGGGATCCTGGGGATCTACCAGCTCATTTTCGTGCTTTCTTGGGGATCTAGATACGATATTTCAGATCAGTCTACATCAAGAATTCCCCAAAATATTTGTAGAATATTTCAGTTGTTGTTAAAGTTTCCACTTAAGATGTTGGGTATTAATGTTCGGGCTAAGAGGTTGTGATGTGAGAAAAAATACCACAAGTGACATTCACAGGAAAAAAAAGTTCATAAGTTGACATCAAAGTTTGCTGTGATCAGTGCGCTTTATTTATTCATTAATTCTTCCTGATACAAACAAAAAAATAAACGAGCTGTTGAGAAACGGCCGTCATTGTGTGAAAAGCAGAGATTACCTTAAAAGAACACTCTTAGAGTCCTTCTACCATCATCCTATGTCTTGAGCACAAACCTCACCAAGATATTTTTAATTTAATCCTCGTCTAAGGTCTATGACCAGTTCAGGGAGATTTCGTTAACTCACTTTCCAGCACTCACAATATCCATTACAAGTCACCAAATATTATCTCTACGACAGTGAACAAAAGTACGATCTCAAGTACACCGTTCTCATCTGTATATCTATTTCTATGGGCAATATTTTTATTAGCTAATTTGTCTAATCAACTACCTTGTCTAAATTAAATCTGACTACTTCTTGCTTGAAAACACTATCACTTCCTGAATGAATCATCTCAACTGAAACATAAGAATGAAAACATTATTTTAAATTACAACGCAACATGATAGAGAGAAACTTTTCAATTGGAACCGCACACTGAAAATTTTGTGGGCCGACCAATACTCGCCCAGTGTGCAGTGGGCCAAGAGGAATTATGATAAATAGCGCTTTCATCCGCGACTATTGATAAGACGCAAAACTGACATTCACCGCAACAAATTATGTGTTGATCCCGCGTTCATGCAAGCCTGTTTAGACGGATGAGTTTTTATGAGATGAACACGTAGTTACGATTAGTAATCGTGTGTTTATTTTGCGCTCGTTCAAGCCTGTTTAGGTCTTCTCGAGTTTTCATAAGAGTAAAACAGTTTCACGATTAGTAATCGTATGTTCATAACGCGCTCATTCAAGCCAGTTTAGACTCTATACAGAGTCAGTAATCGTGTGTTCATCCCGCGCTTGTTCAAGCCTGTTTAGACTCGTGAGTTTTCATAAGCACACGGATACACGATTACTAATGTGCTGATTCCGTGCTCGTTCAAGCCTCTTTACACTCGCAAGGTTTCATAAGATGAACACATTCACGATTAGTAATCGTGTGTTCAACCCACCATCGTTCAAGCCTCTTGACACTCGCAAGGTTTTATAAGATGAACACTTATTCACGATTAGTAATGGTGTGTGCATCCCGCGCTCGTTCAAGCCTCTTTACACTCGCAAGGTTTTATAAGATGAACACTTATTCCCTACAGTTAGTAATGGTGTGTTCATCCCGCGATCGTTCAAGCCTCTGTACAATCGCAAGGTTTTGTAAGATGAACACTTATTCACGATTAGTAATCGTGTGTTCATCCCGCGCTCGTTCAAGCCTCTTTACACTCGCAAGGTTTTCTAAGATGAACAATTATACAATTAATTACTTACGATTAGTAATCGTGTGTTCATCATCCTGCGCGCGTTCACATCACATCGCGCGAGTCACACACACGTTCCGCGCGCGTGTTTTCCAGTCAACTCAATGACTGGAAAACACATCCTTTTCGAATTTCTTTTCAGCACTTCAATGGGTTCTTTTTGGCTGCGGTTAGCTCTATGATTGGACACATTTTGACAGCTAGCTATGTGATTGGTTACTATAGACGAACGTTAGCTCTGCCTTGATCTGCCAACGTGGGCGACTGAGCGTTCGAAGCATTGAACTTTGGAGAATCCGAGTTCATTTAACCGTGGTGACAACGAGAGTTTAGTGAAGATTTAAATTTCCAGTGGGTCTTTCTTGAAAGGGAAAGTTACGGCAGCACAAAGTCAATGCGATCAAGAACTCTTCACTTCAGTAAAATCCCCTATAGCTTCAGCGTGTTTTCGTTCACTCCTCAGTTGAAATCTTCGTAGCAAGTCAGCCGTTCTCACTGCTTAAAAGAAGATGACAATAATAAAAAAAATCTCCATGCGCTGGACTTCTCGGTTGAATGTTTTCGACTCGGCGAACTTGTCCTGCGAACAAAGGCCAACTTCAAATCGATAGAAATGAAATGAATCCATCGGCGGGAACAATTTGCAAGGACCGAAGGAGTGTCAAAGACTGTTCTCTGCAACCTGGAAGAAGTGGAGGCTTGGAAAACGCACATCAAATCAACTCATTAAATAGCTATTTAAATCACTGGTGACAACTAAAGAACGCAATTTAAAGGACCGGAATTGTTATGCGTACTAGACATGGCCCTAATTCTGTGGTAGGTTTACGCGGGTAAAGAGCGCCAAACCCAGAGGTCAGCCTATTTTCCTTACATTTATAATAACCAGGTTTAGTCTGATTTCCTGGTAATGGATTAAAATGTCTGTAAACGATTCATTAATAGGTTGTCAATTTTAATTTTGTTTGCACTTGGCTTGGCTTCTAATTCTGTGCTCCGATTTTTCCCGCCCAAAGCAGAATTTGGCGCCATTGACTCGGAGCTAAAAAGTGGTTGACTTCAAAAAAGGGCTTTTAAGGTTATACATGTTGAAGTCTCACTGTTTCAGCCGCTTAAAACAGATAGTTTGAACGTTTTGTCAGCTTGTACAGCTTACTGAACGGCTTTCATTTTAAAACATACGAAACTTTCGCCATTCATAGACCAAGCACTGTACTGCAGTTTATTTGGTTCGACAAGTGAGATGAAAAAAGTTGACAACTGTTCGTACTGTAAAGGAAAATCCATGAAACAGTTTCGCTAGGTGGAGCATTTACGAAGAAAAATTTCAACACATAAGCTTCCCTTTTTTTCCTGAAACATCACCAGATCCGTAGCGGGACGATTCCCCGCGTGTTGCGTGACACGGCTTGAGATTTCACAATTCACAACAACTACCTTTGGATCGAAGCTCATGCAAAACGTTTCTAATGTTCTTGAATAAATATCTTTTGGAGATAGTGTAATGCTTTTCCATCAGAACCGAATTTTTCCAAGTACAATGCGAAAAGTATGGAATATTCTGACTGAAATATATTTGCATATCGTATCAGAGGGCATGTTCTCGTACAGTATTTCATTTTCAACTTGCAGTGAAAGGAATACCGAAGAGAAAAGAGAGCTCTTTCCCCCCGTGTTTTCTGTCGATGCAAGTCGTCGAGTTTGGTTATGTGAACGGTCACTCATGTAGAAGAACGAAGCTAGATAGAACTATTGCCGTTGTTAATCTGAAAATACCTTTTCATAACCTGAAAATGCGACCAGCTACGAGTAAGCTTGCATGAGCGAAGTTAAAAATTACATGCGCCTCGGACTTTTTTTGTGGCTTTGGGTCTTCCGTTCGTGAATAGAAATGAATCCATGAAAGATCGTTTTATTATCAATCAGAACATTAAAGGATTCAAAACTAATTAAATTAAACCTCTTTCTACTGCGGGATTTCCAGCGCGTTTTCTTATTGCAATGGTTTATGTTGTCAGTTCATGATCAATTTCTGAGTTTCACGCCGTGTTTGAAGTAGTTGCATGATTGTTCGCATTAAAAAAACAAAACAAAAACGTCAAATCGTTGAAATGTCGGAGCAAAATGAATTAACCTTTCGTATAATAGTTATCTCATTTCCTTTTGTGTGTAAAGTGCTTGAAAAATGCCGTTTCGTTTGAGAGTTGTCGTTTTTCATTGTATCGCTCACTTTGCATCGGATCGCGCTGTTTTTGTCCGTGTTTGAAAAAGCTGATTGTTCGCACGAAAAACGACGTTGTATTGAAGAAATCTCGAGTGAAATGAATTTAACGTCCGGATGACGATTTAGTTATTGTTCCCTTCTACATTGGAGGACTTGAAGAGCTCCGTTTCGTTTGGAAGTTGACAATTTAATTGCTCACTTTGCATCTATCGCGGTGTTCCTGTTCGTGACTTCTTCGATCTCGCTCGTGTCGTGCTTTGTGGAAGGCAGAAAGAAAAAGAAAATATCATTCTTAAACGACTTACCAAAGTAAAACTAAATTTCTAAGGAGACTTTGTCACTTCAAGAATTAACTTTCGTTGTCTTTGTTCTACAACAAGCCTCATGATGAGTTCTGTTTGGGTTTGAATTTTTTTTTGCAATGGCGGCCGGTCAATTCAAATTTGTTTTGCGATTCTCTTTTCTCCCAAGGTCAGCAACTTGCGATTAATAACTACATTGACCGTCACGTGCGATTAATAATCGCGCAATGTACGATTATTAACTGTAGAATCTGTCAGACGTAGTTAATAATCGTAGATTGTACGATTATTAACACTAAAATTCACGATTAGTAATCGCAACTGTCGTGTCTCGCGATTAATAACTAGAAAGTACAGCTTTTCACGATTAATAACGACAAATGTACGTATGTCCAGATTATTAATAGTGGTATTTTTCACTACAGAAATAAAAAAACACTACAGAAATAGATAGACACCTGTTTAAAAGAGCTACTGATTTTGCCTTCTGTGGTTTGTCTTGTACAAACCATTTTTGATAGTTTCATGTTGTCCGTAAAACTCTGATTTCTGACTGATATGAACATCAGTGTTTATTTTTATATTGTTTATACCCACATAACATAATGCGTATTTTGGAAACATTACTAGAAATGAAAAATAACTGAAACATTCGTTGTGTAAAACAAACAATCTCTTTAGATCATTATCTTTCAATGATCTTTCTACACATCTACACGTTAATACCCCAGTTATTGTAATGTTAAAAGATCTGATAGCATTACCCAGACACCCTCTTGTGCATCACACAATCCCGTCCACAAACCTTGAAACAGTTTGTGCAAGCAAGCTCCCCTTTCCTCTTTCAATGTTGTTTCTGACACCAAAATGTTCCCCACCTTAGTCGTACCTGCTGGTCCGTATTTCCTGGATGGTTCTGAAAAGTTAGCCTGAATAGGAAAAATAATCACTAGTTTAAATCATTTTTCGAGCGTTTTCTCTTTATTTCCATTTAAACAGATTTTTGTGGAGGGAATATGTTTATTTCCTTTGGAAATGAAAGCGTAGGGTGCCCTTGAGCTCCTTCCTAGTTTTGCCATTGATGTGACATACTACACCGGTGTTAACACAGCTATTGCCTCTCATCTTTTCACCTTCTTTCATTGAATTTACTTCAGGCAGGAGGCCTTCATTATCAAACATAACTTAAGTGGGATCTGGAGAGTGGCGTTTCTTCTTCTGCAGTCCTCTTTCCTCAAGCGCTTTTCTTTTTATGGACCGAATCGGTGCCTCCTAAGCAGACTCAAAGTAGAGGGATTTTCTTTTCAAATCTCTCTGCCTGAAGGATTGCCTCTTGCCAAGCATAGTGTCGCAGTCAACTTTTGACCACCTCTCCTCAGTTTTATTTTAAATGTGCCTTACAGTGTTCTTTCTTTTTGTTTTTCTGCCTTCGTTTTTGACTTTGTCAGCCCATTTCAGGAACTTTTGCCAAGGCTTCCATGAGAAGCGCATTGAAAACCTCTATATTGCTGAGTCGGCCACAGCATAAGTCAGATGAACTCAAATTGATTTGAGTCAAAATGGACAACAAGAGAGTAAAGACAGAGAAACTATTTCCCTCTATACGCCACGGGAAAAAGTTCTAACCAGTAATTTGACCCAAGTGAAAATTGATTGAATACAGAGCTACCACGATTAGAAACATTTCTGTTGTTGTACCAAGAAGTAACATTTATTTACTATTTAACAAACTGCCTTTACGGAGAGAATACTCGGGTCTACCAGTTCCTCTCTCTTTTCGCGTACGTGAATGCTGATAGGCCTCCAGAATAAGGACGTCTTGCCTGGTCATGCGTAAGATGATTCTATAGCATGCCAAGTGAGGTCTTGTCCTTCGCAATGTTTCTTGAATATCCAAATTTTGCATGCAAGACCTTATGGTAGGTTCTGGTATATCCAGGAATAGTGTGGAAAAGTGTCTGTCACTAAAGAATCAACAATCTCTTTCAGTATTCTCATGCATGTGTATACATGGTATCACTTGAGCAAAATAAATGGTAAAATAAAATTTTGGTATAAAAATTATTACATAACATCACAAGATATATCTGACTGATTTTACCAAAACATACCTATACAAAATTCGAGACAGTTTCCAGCTGTTCATCTAAGGCCTTTGCTAATCAATCGGCAGCCCTAAATTAGGGCTTATTATGACAATTCTAAATCGAGTAAATGTTTGGAAAGAAACACGTTTAATTCTTAATGCAACTGAAACTGACATACATTTTTGACAGACTAGGACATTAATCATGACCTCTGATCTCTTGAGAAGGTGGGCTGCAAATTGCAAATCTCACTCAAAATCCGACCCGTTCGAGTTAAAATTTATCTTTCTAAGGACAACTAGCCTTAAGCAAAGTGGAACAGCGTTTTCAATCGGGACTTGATCGAATTCCTACATTATTCACTGTTCCAAATAATCAAACAAATGCAGCCCGCTAAAATTTACTCACACGTCTGGTAAATGTTACGTCAACTCTTCAGTGGAAATGACACAAATCAACACTTTGAAAGCATCAAGGCCACGACATAACTTCTCTCTAGCGGCAAAAGCGAAAACAAAACGAAAAACTATTCAAACTCGCGCTTTCTCGAGGCAAATCTCTTCACAAACTCTTTCTCTGCTCGCCATTCTAGTTGAAGTCCCGGATGTTGAGAAAAATTCTCAAAAGGACATCTTTATACCACTGCCTTTGACAAGAATTTTTCTAAGTTTTTGGCCAGGTCAAAATTCAAGTCCAATTTTGCTCTGTCCGCTTCAGAAGAGATCCCTAAGACCTACTTTTCAAGGCCAAAGACTTGTTACCACCTCGAGCAAAGCCCACAATATCAATCCCTGCAAATGGACCCGAGTCAAAGACCCGTTAAGTTAAAAAAGCAAAACAAACTGCAGGTAAGATATTAGACGACGCATTACCAGCAAATCGTAAGACTTTTTCCATCACTAGGCTTCATGATGCCTTCAGGAAAACTTTGCTCATGGCAGCCAACTGACAATCTAGATCTATTCATTTCAATCTGAGCGAAGACCGCACTAATTAAAAAATGTCGCTAACTTGCATAGGAGAGAGAGAGAGAGAAAGAAAAAGAAAGAAAGAAAGAAAGAAGCCAGAGAGAAAGATTTCTGATCGTACCAATAACCGTTCAATTTTCTTTCTAGTCATATTAGAGTTCAAAAACATAAGGAGGCTGGCTTAGAATAAGAAGCCGTTTCTTATCATTAATTACTTATATTCATTTGTTCTACGAAATAAAGCATTATCAGTGATAAGGCTGAGTTGGCTATGACCTCATGAAAGGCTGTTTCTGGGAATAAGTTTTATATTATACAGACAGTCGTTGAATTAATTGACCAAGATCCGCATTTCAATCAAAATTGTACTAACCTCCACCACTTTTTTACCTCGCCATTGTCTATATCAAGGAGATCTCTGTATAATGATAGTAACAAATGAGCCTAACAAAAGACACATTTGTTGTCTCTCTGCGTTTCCGTATAAAAGAAGACGTCTGAGTAGGGAGCCGACAAATTTCATTATGACACAGCAGTATTCAGACCCAGAAAGTCCTTCCGTTAGGAAAACGACACTTTGGAGCTCAGAAAAATACATTGTTTGGATATCATAGTATCCATCGTCAGTCTGGGGGTATATAATTTCTAGAATATAGATTATAAAGCACGCGATGGTCCTAAAAAGAAGTGGATTAACTTTGTTAAAGAACAACTTCAGACAAAAACGATAAGCCTGGCAGAAGCCACACAGCTTGCAATCGGGGTTTCTTGCAGGGCACTTCACGGCATATGTGCTAGATGATGACGATGATGACGATAACAATGACGATGGCGATGATGATGATGATGATGATGATGATGATGATGATGATGATGATGATGATGATGAGAGCTTGTGAGTTAATTAAAGATTATTGAGTTACTGGCAATTCACTTTGGTGTTGTTTACTACTTCAAGGAGGTAGTTCTAACTTTTGTCTCTGCAGTTGAATTCCTAAGTATGATTATTCAACTGAAAGCTACTGAGTAGAAAATTTTCTATGGTACAGTTTATTATGTTGTATAAGTTAGTACTGATGTTTGAGTGTGCACATGAGATCCCGGTGTGCGAAATAATTCTGTGGATGGAATTTTGATGTGTCGCCATTCAAATAAAGCTATGAGAATTAATTTTCAGTGGGTATGTGAGTTTCTAAATTCAGGTTAAAAAATGTTGACGGGCCTGTGCGACTCCCGCGTTCATAGAAGAAATTCTAAAGCTCTCATAGCTTAGCTCTTACCAGTAGGTCTTGAAGGGATTTCCCTTTTCGATATGAGATGATGGGAGGCTCCTTAAAGATTTTCTTAAGCTGTGGTTGGTTCTGTATAAGGTGCCATTTTCCCACCAGAATGTTCTTTAGGCTAGGCAATGCTGGGTGGTATTGTGTGACAAAGGGTAGTATTTTCTTATGTGCAGCCTTGTTCTTCTGTTCTAGTTTAGTTTTTCTCTCGGAGAAGTTTACCTCTGACAGGTGTTTTTTTATTACACCTGTAGGATATCCTCTACACTTAAGGCGTGATTCAAAGTTTTGGATGTTTTCCTCAGAGGAATTAGTTCTAAGGAGCCTTAAAGCCTCCCCTTTGATAAATCCTTTTGTAAGGCCTGGTGGGTGACATGAATAGAAATTCGTGAATTGAAAAGTCTCCGTTGGTTTGTAATGTGTTTGCATGTCAAGGATAGATTCCTCGTGAAATCTCTCACCCTTGTACACTTTCGAGTCCAAGAATGTAATCTCTGTTTCTGATATTTCAGCCGTAAATTTGATTGTTGGGTGAAAGCTATTTGCCTTTTCTAGGAATTCAATTTTATCTGTGCTGGTGTCCCACAAGGAAAACACGTCGTCAATATATCTCTTCCACACTAGCGGTTTTTTGTTGCTCTTTCTAAGTATTTGTCTCTCTATTTTGGCCATGAAAACGTTAGCAAAAGCTACGGCCATTTTCGTTCCCATGGCAGTTCCATGGGTTTGTAGATAATCGCTCCCGTTAAAGCAGAACAAGTTTTCTTGCAAGATTAGACTGAACATTTCTCTAAATACCTCGTAGGTATGGGGGGTTTTTCGATATAGAATGCTTCGTATGCGTGGCATACGGTGGTAATTCCTTCCTCTTGAGTTATGTTAGTGTAGAGGCTAGTAACGTCCATGGAGGCAAGAATAACGTTGTGAGGCAATTTCGTCTTCTCAATGAAGTTTATGAAGTCTGTCGTATCTTTTAGATACGAATCTTGTTTTTGTGCTATAGGCTGAATGAGTCGGTCAACAAATGACGATAACCACTCTGTAGGGCCATCACACCCCCATATTATAGGTCTCCCGACAGGCGTCGGTTTGTGAATCTTTGTTAGTGTGTAAAAAACTGGAATGTGCGGAGGATTTGGCGTAAGGGAAAGCCATTTAGCCGTCATTTCGTCAATGTGGTTTCCTTGGAGGAGTGATTTTATCAACTGTGTTACTTTCTTGGCAGTGGTTTCAACCATAGGTTTCTTTAGGGGTCGGTAGTTATTTATGTCATCTAGTAGAACTTGACCCTCGTTAATTTTGTCTTCTCTGCTCATTGTGACGGTTGTGGATCCCTTATCTGCTTTTTCGAGTATTATGCTTTTGTCACGCGATAGTTCTCTCAGTGCTTTTCGTTCTCCAAATGACAGGTTGTCCTTTGGCCTGTCAAGTTTAATCTCTGCAAGCTCGAGTTTGACCTCCTCTAAAAAGGTCTCTAAAGCCATTGAGGGTTGAACTGGTGGCTCCCAGTCCGATTTTACGTGGAAGGGGTGAGTTTCACATTCTTTCCCGTAAAATATGTGCTGAAGGCGCATTCGTCTTGCGAATTGATTAAAGTCTAATAGAAGCTGGCGTTTGATGAGATTTTCTTTTGTTGCGGGTGTGGGGATAAATTTTAAATCCTTAGATAGCAAACTAATTTGCTCGTCTGTCAGTTGCTCATTTGACATACTCTTGATGTAATTTTTGCGCGACTCAATGACGTTACGGAAACGTTTTTTATCTTTCTCTAATCTCCGCTCTTTTCTTTTACGGTTTTTTATCGCTTTGGTATTTTTCCGGTATGTTTTTCCTTTCTCCCCTTCTTCTGAAGACTCAGAAAATAGACAGGGATAACATTCACTACTTTTATTCTTTTTAGCGGTTTTCGCTTCTACAATCAAGTTGTCGACCTCAGCAATCTTCGCTTGGAGTTCTTGGGCTAGCCTATTTACATCAATGTTCACATCGTTTGTTCTAGCTGCCGAGTGCGTTCTCTCTGAAGACTTGTTCTTAGTTACAATTGTAACACGATCTCTTTTACGAGACTTTGCTTGTTCAAGCTTACGAAGCTTGATCGTAAGTCTTTCCACACGTCTGTTGTGGAATCTCACCAACGCTCCTACATAAGCGTGCTCAGCTTTTTTTCTGATCGAGCTAATGTCATTTTTAAAGTCCTCGTCGGGCGTGATATTGGCCCGTGCCGAGTATCTCTTAGGGCATGTGCCCTTATCAAGGTGGTCTTTGAGTTTTCCGATGGCTTCGTTTGATGCATTCATTCTCTTTTGGATGGACGCTCTTTCGCGGTCCTCGTTTAGGCGGACTCGTTTTCCATCGGAGCTCGGGGGTCTGTTGGAGTCTTCTCTAGGGTGCTTTCTGTCCCTGTTTTTTTTGTTTTTGCTCGTTTCTGGTTCATCTTCCTTAACGTTGGTTCTTGGACATTTTTGAGCGTTGGGAATCTCGTCTTCGTCTCCGTCATCGTCCTCGTCTCTTGTTAAGAGGGAGTCTTCATCTCCGCAGCTAAACTCGCTGGTTGACATGAATATGTCTGTCTCGTCGGTCGTTAGAAGACCGTCTATTGTAATTCTGGGTTCTGCCATGTTCTTCAAAGAGGTTCTCAGGCAAGACTGCAGTTTCGATTCTAAATGAATCTCGTCAGTTGCCACTGAAGTTTCTGATAGCAGAGAGATTTCACAAGGAATCTATCCTTGACATGCAAACACATTACAAACCAACGGAGACTTTTCAATTCACGAATTTCTATTCATGTCACCCACCAGGCCTTACAAAAGGATTTATCAAAGGGGAGGCTTTAAGGCTCCTTAGAACAAATTCCTCAAAGGACACCTTTGAGCAAAACATCCAAAACTTTGAATCATGCCTTAAGTGTAGAGGATATCCTACAGGTGTAATAAAAAACACCTGTCAGAGGTAAACTTCTCCGAGAGAAAAACTAAACCAGAACAGAAGAACAAGGCTGCACGTAAGAAAATACTACCCTTTGTCACACAATACCACCCAGCATTGCCTAGCCTAAAGAACATTCTGGTGGGAAAATGGCACCTTAAACAGAACCAACCACAGCTTAAGAAAATCTTTAAGGAGCCTCCCATCATCTCATATCGAAAAGGGAAATACCTTCTAGACCTACTAGTAAGAGCTAAGCTATGAGGGCTTTAGAATTTCTTCTACGAACGCGGGAGTCGCGCAGGCCCGTCAACATTTTTTAACCTGAGAGAGAGAGAGAGAATGGGCCAGAGTGAAGAGAAACCCTTCCCGGGGATGGAGGAGGGTGTGGGGGGGGGGGGAGAGTGTGTTGGGGAGGAAAAAAAAGCCTGAATAGCCTAACGCTCTGTTCTTTTCATTTTTACCCATAAATGCTTTGCGATTGCCGAAAAAAATAAATAATAAATAAACAAGAACAGCATGAACAACTCAAGATCAACTGCAATTTCTGTAGGTATGTTTTATCAAATCCAGTCAGATATGAACTGTCAATTTCACACGGAGTTCTAAATAAAAGCAGCCATAGTCCTACGTACATAAGGTACAAGTCTGTTGGAAAGGAAACACATTTCCTAATTGTTGTGTACGTCATAAGAGTTGCAATATCTATCATTTCATTGAAACATTTCACGCGAATGCCTTTTGGCTGTGGTTTCGATCAATTGTATTCCTTATATTTGTTTTGTCTTGTTATTTTTCGTGAAAGTATGCGGCCTCGCTTAGCTCCTGTAGTCAAAATATTCCGCCTTCAGTATTCAGGTTTAATGTAAGGTTTAGAGTTTGAACAGGGATGTTTAATTAGGTCACTAAAGTGTCCTCAAATGTTGCGCTTTAAATAGTCCGTTAGGCCAATAAAAGTCCAAGTCCCTTCTGATATCAATAAAGCAAGTGAACAATATTCCTTTTGTATTTATTATGTGTTAAAAGTCTATCATTTAACGGTCGAAGAGGGAGGATACAATCAGGTGTACCATTATTTGGCAGGTAATTCCTAAAACAAACTTGATGATACGTTGAAGTAACTTGCTTTACTTGCCTGTATTAACAAAAGCGTTTCACACTAACATTAAAACAGGCTCGAAAAACATATTTTCATAAACTGCGTACCCCAGGTGAAGGAAGGCCAAGGAAATTTTCACTAAAGAAAATGAAGGTTTCTGAAGTAAAGCTCTAGTTTGTGATAACTTTAAAAAGAAACCCCAACGTTTCCATTGTTTAAATCACTTGTGCCTGGCTGTTGTTAAAACCGGGTAAGCACAAGGGCCCGGGAAGCCTTAACTTCTTTAGTAGTTAACTTATCTTAACGTATCTATCACATTAAAACCAATGATAGGCTGTTCAATGTTCTCTTTTGTCACGAAGAATGGCACTTTTATCTCTCTTATTATCACCCGACAATCTCACCCCTATCTCTGTCCACCCACAGTATGGAATATCTATCCCATTCACTGCCTGCAGGTCAACACCTCTATCTTCTCCAAGCAACTGACGGATATTCTTTACTTAAGGTGATGGCCAATACCGGTAACTCTCCAAGAAATCTTCTGACAGAATTGAAACTTGTGCTCCAGTATCCCATAAAACTTCCAATGGGTTGTCGTCTAGGTGACATTGCACAGTACATTTTCTCCCCAGCAGTTTTGCTATGCGGTCCTGCTGCCTGGGAGTGATATGACTGACACACAATGTTCCCTCTGAGACAGTTCCTTAATTGCATTCACACAACACTTAATGTTTCGGCCAATGACTTTTTTGGCACCGCACAGAACAATATCGGACCGACTGACATTTTGAACAACGTTGCAACTGAGAACCAAACTTCCAGCAACCGCTACACTGGTGGAACCTTTCTTGTACCTGTAAGGCTACTCCCTGTCCCGTGGGGGTAGCCCGTGTTGGTTTCCCTGTTGGGACCAGCTTGCAAATTTCTGACAAAAGCGGGCTATGTGGTTTAGGCCACCACAGAAATAGCAGTGCATCATCACCCTGGCCTCTCCCCTTGCATTCCTTACACCCCAGTTGAGCCTCTCAATGGGTACCCACGGTCTTCGTTTTCTGCGCGATTTTTTTGCAAATCTTCGTTTTTTTTTTCAGGAAGATCTTCATTTTTCGGATTGAAATAGTTTAAACGTTTATTCAGTGTAATTCACAGTTGATAAATATTTCACTTCAATAGCAAATTGCATTACTCACGGTTTAAATTCACCGAAAGCAATATAAATAGTTACTGAAACAATAAAGGATTGTTGGATTCTTTGGCGACGTTCTTTTTGTTCAGTGCTCTATGCCATTTACGACATTAAAAGACTGAGTTTTCTTTATGCGATCCCACAAGCTCGTAGCTTTAACATACACAACTAACCTGTTGACTTGAAATGACGGTTATTCTACCCTCCCACCTTTTTAGCCATGTCAGTAGTACATTTCTCCTTTTTCTAATGCGTCCTTCTCTGCGGCTTCGAATTTCAGTTGCTTCAATGTCAAGATATTCGACATGCTCACTTTCAACAGGGCACTCTGTTTGCAGCTGGTCATTCTGTTCTTGATTTTCATATTCTACAAACTCTGCCACTGCACAAGCGGTTGGGGTTTGGGAGTTTAAAGAGTTCAGTATTTGTGAGTAGCACTTGTCTGTTAAGTGAATAATATCATTGTCTCGAGTGGTTATGTCAGTGTCACTCAAAGGAAACAGGATTCCTTTCTTTAAGACTTTTCCGGATCCTACGGCCACAAAGCAGCCAAATTGTTCATCTGTCGTCTCCGTAAAGGAGTACCACAGAACATTCATTTCAGTCTCATTGGGGTTATCAAATACATCTGATTCCGTCATAGTAATATAGAAATTTGCTCTTGCGATGTCATCTGGAGCAAACATATCGTATCCCGGCTTGACTGCAAGGATGACTCGCTTTTGAAACAGGACTTGCACAGGATGATGCTCCCCGTTTACAGCTTCTACTACATTTTCATCTCCACACTGTTCTCCTTCAAAGTGCATTCTGGAACTGGTTACTTCTGCCTGATTCATCTCTTCCGCATTGGCAAATGATGGAAGGGTGCCAGCATCATATTTACTGATATCTCTGACAGACCGTTGCCGAACGCCACCACAATATTGCCTCTGCCATTCCTGCAGTTGCTGGAGATCTTCAGGCGAGATGGGGGCCGTTGGCGGTTTGACAGGCCGTTGGAGGTTTGCATAGCACGCTAAAGCTGTTGGGTCTGGATAGTGGGCTTTTTTGCATGTGGAGTACATGAAGGATGCATTTGTCATCTTCTTTACTGTCTCCTGTACTGTGGGGATCAGCAGCTGGGCATATTGCAGCATGTACGGCATGGCATAACGACCACGCATGTTCGAAAAAAATGTTCCACCACAAGGGTCAGGATTGAAAGAGACCTAAATGCTTGCTCGTAATCTGCAGTTAACTCACTCTCGTCCACATTGCTAAATAGATCCTTCAGTTCCTTCAGGGTGTCAGTGACCCAGGTCACAGCCTCCATGGTTATGCAAGCTGGTGAGCTGTGTGGCCCTTCAGGGTTGAGAGTTGGCTTCTGAACGTGTTCCCTGATATTGCTGACAAGTTCATTGAAGTATTGTTAGACCTTGGCCATGTTGGTGATAACCTCATCAAGTCCAACTTTCTTAGTGTAGCCGTATTTGGTCTCGTCAGAATGTACAGAAAACACCTGAAGCATCTTTTGGATGTTTTCCAAGTATGAAGCCAATGCGGATGTTGGAGTGATGATTCTTAGTGTTTGTGATCCTATGTCACACATACACTGTATGCCCCTCAGTTGCCAAGCCAGTGGGTTGTGCATGACTACTTGATAGCGACTTTCCACTTGCTGTCTTCAATTCTCCATTTCCAGAAATTACAGTGACCTCACTGTTGGGTGTTAGCTGTTTGAGTAGGTTTCGTTTTCTGTCCATAAAGATCAGATTTGGACCGTCAAAGGCTACGCCATGTGCCACAGCACACTGATCGTTTGTTATCACTTTCTGTGGCGCCGTACCATCAAGACAAAACTTTGTTATGCCACCAGATTCTTCGTTCGAGTCAGCAACATAGACAGTTCTCATGGTATGCCAGTCCACGTGGTAAGCAGTTCATTGGTAAGTCTACAATTCGTCGAGCAGTTGCCTGAAAGGCAAATACCATTGCTTGAGATGGTTAGCTCATACACTGACTGATTCTTGGCTGTAAAAAGCAGGTCCAGGCATGAAGCCAAAACTTTTGGATGGTGAATTTGTGCATTAACAATCTTCAAACGTATAGGTGACATCTGCTTGTCCCTTCCTTTCTTTCCAACACCATTGTTGACATTGTTGTCTTCCCTGTGAAGTTCCTGTGGCATCGGTGTCATCTGAGGTATTTGTTCTTGATGGTCCTCAATCCATCTCTGAAGTTTTTGTTGTAGAACAGGACAAGTGTAGTCAGCAAGCTGGGCATCTTTCGGAATAATGCCTTTTTCCTCAGCAAAGGCAAACAATTCACGCTTGCTCATCCTCTTGGGAGAAATAGTCGCTTTGTTGGAAAGATCACAGCAGATGCCTCTTGCCTCAGTTACAAATTCAGTTCCATTAGCGGGATAATGCAATCGAGCTTTGAGCACTCTGCCTTTGTTGTGGGCTTGCCCTTGATCAAGTACTAAAATGGTACCAAATGGTCCTACAGTGACAGAGACAGGCCTTTGCACGATTCCCTTTGCATTTCCTTGCCAAACCCAGTAAGGCTCAGGTAAGAGGGTGGCTGTGACCATCTTAACATCTCTTAGAAGATGGATGACGCCTGGCTGGCAAGCCTCGAGAACTAAGTTGAAATCCATTCTGTCCTTTTGAAGAACGCATTTTGCAGACAGCAAACTTCTGGTCAGCTTCCGTCCTTCTGGGTCAGTGTCATTACGAAGGATGTGCAGGCTTATAAGGTTGAACCTACAGGAACCAGCCCAAAGCCACCAGTTTGCAAGTGACCTGTGAAGCTTTTTCCCAATATGGACCACATCAGGGCATTTAGGAGGGCTAGGTTGTCATCGGTTTCGCCTGATTCCTTAGCTTCCTTGATAGATTTCATGGCCTTCCGATTATTGGCCTCACTATCACTGGCCCACACCAACACCACAATCTTGACACACTGAATACCATTTTCCAGGCAGTGGTGACACGCTTTCAGCGACGGATAGGCCGAGGGCTGTCCGTTCCCAGCACACTCCATACAAGGGTTCCAAATACCATCTAGTATGTTCTTGGAACACTCCAAGCAGCTCGATTTACAGTCAGGAATACTCTCTAAAATTCCAGACTCAGATTTAGGTGTCCTGTCGAAACAGGCGAGGCAGCACTGAATCTTAACCACACAATCCTTGATAAAGCGAAAGACTGCATCACCTGACGTAGACTTTGTGAGATAATCACTACCAACCAGTAGGGTCGTCTCGTTGTCTAGAGTGGTCAGTATCACAGCACCCGCTTCTGTAAAGAACTTTAATTCATCAGGCCCAGGATTGGGATGTTCCTTTACGTAAGTGACATCAATCTTCTGTTCTAGTCCGACAATTTCCTTCTTGTTGTAGTCTATAAGACCCCCAGGTTTAATTGCCATAGCATCTCTGGACATACATACAGGTACAACGTGAACCAGATCGCTTGTCACCAAAGGCGTACTTTCCTGGGCTGTTTTTATAAAGTTCATTAGCAGGTGATGAATAACGCCTTTAGCTGATACTACTATGGGTTGTAGTTTGCTTCTGGAGTATTTGCTTGGTAGTGTAAAGTTGACATGATTCTAGCTGAACTTGTAAGCCTCATTTCTCTCCCGAGGTGGCCCTGGGCCCCTTAGCATATTAATAACAGAAGTGGAGCCAATGGCCTCCAATGAATTTGTGAATTCTTTCACCTGGGTATCCCACTGGAATTGCTTACGTGGATCACTTCCGTCCAAAGGAAACTGGCAAGCATTGGATACAAGAGGATAGAAAATGTGATCCTGTTCCAAACCATTAGCAACACATTTCTGAATGAGAACCGCTAAAGGGTCAAGGTCTTCCAACCACCTTGGTCTGAAGATAAGAAATTGATTACATTCTAAGTGTATTATCGAAGAAGAGTACAACAGGATACTTTTTTGAATTGATATACTGCTACCGTATGTAACAACAAGTTTCCATTCCTGGTGGCTCTCTAGTTTTCCTGAATTTTAAGCATCACTTGTTGCGCAAATTGACTACCGTAAACTTATTAAATTTTTTGGCAAACGTTTTACAGCTGTTTGGTATCAAAGAGGACAAGGGGAGAAAACGTATCAACGTCAACACTGTGGACGTTAACAAAGGTCGTATAGAGTACGAAGGTTGGCAAAGGTCTTACAAAGGGTGATGTTAACAAAGGTATGAAGGTACAAAGGGCGGCAAAAGCAAGACAACTCCGTTTTCTCCAGAGCAGGAGAAGTAGAACAAGTATAACCATCACAAGTAAAGAACTCTCTTCTGCTCATCACACAAACGACCTGCCATCGTAGAAGGGAAAGTGTGATGCTCTAGCCCCTTCAGTTAAGTTTCATGGGCGAAGATCCTCGCAGAAGTAAAACCCAACCACAACTGAAATTACGTGGCTTTGTTTACGAAAGGCACACAACAATGTACATGAAAGTCTGGCTTGTGATTGACTAAATGATAATATTCAAATTACTCAGCCATGAAAGGCAAGATTCACGCGAAATGAAGAGCAATGACGTGATCAAAACAAACTGATAATAACTGAAGGAAACTTTACAAAATCTAACAAAATCAAGCGAAATAAAAATGTGACAACCTTGCCACATAAATAACAGTGCTAGTGCATGGATTTGATGACATTTTTAATAACAGAACAGCTCGTCCCGTAAAGGGTAGACCTCACACGCTCAGGAAACTGTTCGTAACTCTCGTGAATCAAACTCCTTCAGAGTGCTTGAAATCTTAACTCTCTTCCATTTAAACGAAAGACATTTCAGTCACCAAAAGGTCACAACTTCTTGGTGTGAAAGAAATATAATAAACAAAAAGGGCTCTTCCTCCACTGATTCCAATGGAATCAATAGCCCCTACAGCTCCTAGCCCCTACTTAGCCCCTACAGCTTTCATACATGTAGCTAGCTTGCTGTTCCTTGGAATATTTCTGTATGGGACAATTGTCTTGAAGAAATAGTCTCGAGTGGGTCTTTCCACTTGTTGTAAACATTTCCTAAGATTTCTACAAAGAAAATTGGTAAAATAGTCCCCATTGCATTTTTCATATCGTTCACAAAAGATCACTCTTTTCCTCATACAATGGCTACAAACTTCTTGACAACTTTCCCTCCAGAGACCCCTTTGCAGTACACAAAGGATTTAGTCCCTTGTTACGCTTTTGCCACATTTTTCCTCATGTTTTTTAGCGCCCACAACAGGATTGCTCTTATACCAGAAACTCGCGCTGTCGAGGGAAGAACAAATGTCATTTGTCCATAGTTGTGGACAATATTTGTTTGAAACATCACTTACAAACTTCACACAGCTTATTGTCTCTTTTCGTTAAAAGTCCCTTTCTTCTTGTATCACAAAACTGATAGTTCATTCGTTTCAGAGTTCTGTTCATTTTACACAGAGGCACAGTTTGAAATCCACATTCCTCTTGTAATCTATTCACCGTGGAAGAGCCTTCTGTGTTACGTAGTTGTTGGACGTTTCTGTGAATGATTCACTTTTCTCTTTGACTTATCTTTTGCAGCCTTCCAGGGGATTTCTTTTTACCGTTCATTTTTCCATGCCATTTAAACATTGATAGACCGATGCACGTGAAATACAGCATCTCTTTGTAATTTCTGTCACTGTGACATGGCCTTGTTCTCGAAGAAACTATACAATTATACTATACAATGCAACTTCATCTGGGGATCTATCACGCCAGTTAAAAAAACATTTATTCGGAAATTAGTGTGAGTGAGTATGTTAAATTGTTTTATTTTACTTGTACTCTGATATTCAGGTAGCAAATTATAAGATTTCCTGACACTAAGCTGTCTTTGGTTTAGTGACCTTCTTTGATTTAGATGCAGAGTTTCTTGATGGATGTACATAATTTGCACTGAAAACTATGTTGCCCATTTTGTAAGCGTGTGATTTATGTGGTAACAAATAGTGGATTTGGATGCACTTGAGACTATTTTTCTGTGATCTTTTTTGTGTACAGGGAACAACTGGATAATGCTTTATCTGATTTGCGCTAGTATATTTTGGAAGCTTTTAATTTCTAATTTAAAACCACTTGTGACTTCCTTCAGCCGCCACATGGAGAAATAACTATTTCCACAATTTGTAATCATAGCAATACACCATTGAGACAAGCAACTGCAAAAAACTTAAGACATTCCATATATTTCCGCTCATCTTTCACATTCCCAAATGGAGCACCTCTCCACCCCCCCCCCCCCCCCCCATCAATGTTGTATGGAGTGAAACATGTAATTCAAACTAACAAGGAGTAACATTGAAAGGGGAAGGGAACTGGGCTTTGATTTCTTTTGTACAGGACGTTTTAATGGGAAAGACCGATTTTCGGGGGTGGGGGTGTCTCAACCATTTTGCAACAGCTTGTCGTTTTTTGTTTTTTGGCGCAAAGAACTAAAAAGCGTTCTCGAGACATGTCTGCCAGGCTCAGAGCATGTTACGTAGTTTGTTTTTGGATTTTGGCGTATCGGCAAGTGCTTGGGAGTATGGTCTTTTCATATTCTGTTTGATGTTGCCCTCTGAAGAAAAGGTGATTCCAACCAATCATGCAGAGTAGTTGGAGATGTATGAAGATTGAATTCATAATAATTGTACTTTGATTGTGGTGTTTTAACAAGAGTTAAATGTGGAATGAATCCCTGGTTGATGCTAAGGGGAACAAAAACAAAGGTTTGCCGTACAGCGCAAACAGAAAAAATTATCATAAACTGAAAATCACTGTGTCCTATAATTTGCCTGAGAAGACGGAATTTTTAATGAAATGGGAATGGAGAACAACAAAAATCTTAGAGTAGAGTTATTTAAATTAAAGTGAAGGATCCCCAAGAGGAAGCCATGACTGGCAAAAGCTAAGGGATTCCAGCTCCTTAAAATGGCAATTAGTTTATGAAACTGTTGGCCTCGTAATAGCTGCTTCTCCACTTGAATACATGTAAGACAGGTCATTTAGATTTTGAGCATGGTGACACTATTGTTTGCTTAAAGAAACTTGGCAATTATCTTTATTGAATTTGTGTATGGTGACCTGTATACACGTCAAGTACAGCGTCTTTTTCCGTGCTGGTAAGGATAGGTTTTTCTCCTTTCATATGATTCATCGTTTGGCACAGAAGTTTGTTTTACGGTGATTTTGAAAGACAAATATTTTGTGAAAAGATTGACAATCGATGTCACCATTTGGTGCAAAATAAATGGACATGTGTTGTAAATAACTTACAAGTTGTCAATTTCATACCTGTGGCCTGGCAAAATGTTGAGAACACTCTATAAATTATGGACAAAAAAACTATTCCATACAGATCAGAAGAAAACCATAGATAATATTAAGGAGAGTAAACCCAACATAAGTTTAGCTCAAGCTTCACATGTACACTCGTACACATCGTATCTCTTCGTTGTGTCAGCACTTTATTATGTAGCGAGCATTTATCAGTGATACAGTTTTCGTATCGCTTGGAGATAAAAAAAAAAGACTAAAAATAGCAACAGAAAAATATTTTTCATACGCTCTTAATACGTGCAACATTAAATGTTTTATCCAACCCCCTTTAAAGCAATAAGGTTTAAAATACGCTTAGGCATGGAGGAAATGAGCTTATTAATGGTCCCCATTGGCCAGAATAAAAGGTGTTAATATTTTGGACCTTGAACTCACTTGCAATTTGGTGCTCAGTGACCTGTTTCTTTAGTTTTTGTGAAACCACCCGAAACAGGCTTTTGTGGCAAACAACGTCAGCACATCTCGCTGGGAAGTTAAGTAAATTTGTATGGGACTTCGTCATGGCAACTTTAGCTAATGTGGAATTCTGACATGGGCAAGTGTCTTGTACAACTAAGTCCTCCTCCCCCTTATCTGCCAGTGGAAACATCTCCACAAAATGTTCCTCCATAAAACTAGCTAAAAAGTATCCAGCCATTTTTTGGTATGAATAACAAGCGATTACACCTTTATCGTAGGATAAAGCTACTATAAGTCTCACCTCTAGTGACCAATTTTACTGGTCTGTAGGTCCATCAGCTTTCGACACTTACCTGGTCTCAAAGATGTATTTTCGTCTTTAGAACTTAACATCCCTTAGAACTTGCATTCCTGTTGCGGGGGATCGACCTATTCTCCTTGCAATGTCTTGAAGAGATGACTTCCTTTCGCTAGACTTACATAAAAAAGCTACTGATTTCTTCTCCTGTGGGTTGTCTTGATTTCTAACTGATATGAATATCAGTGTTTATTTTCATATTATTTCTACCCACATAACAATGGATATTTTGGATATTTTGGATGTTCTTACTACTTCTCCGGTAACGAATTTTAGTGCCTTTGGTTCTAAAAATTCAATACCAAATCAAGTTTGGTCCTAGTTGAACCTGTAACAATTTTTAGGACATGTTGCGTGGTCGATGAAATATGTCCTCTTCTCTTCCTCTTGCCTTTGATACTCTGTCGGTGTAGCTACTTCTATGTTATAAACATCAGTGTGTGGATATTCCATAACTGTTGATAATGGGGCTGTATCAAAGTCAATGTTTTCTCCTGATATCTCTTTCTCAAAGACAACTTTCTGATTTGGAACGTCATCACTACCACTTTGCTTTCTTTCTTGTGTCTTTTTCTCTGATATTTCTGTATTTCTAATCGTAGGAGCAGGTCTTTGAGGTTTATCCTCAGAGTCAACGTTTCTTAAACAAAGTGGGTGTGCGACATTGAGAGTTTCTATCCCCTTGTACTAAATGATTCGAGCAGACCTTAGTACTCATTGTAACCTTGAATTTCTCATGATTTATAGTTCTAGCCCATGACAAAACATCTTGGTTATTCTTTGGCGAGAAGAATCTCAATATAGCAACGTTTGGAAAATGTTTTTTTTTCTAGGTACCTGTGATCAGTGTCACAACCCCACACAGCACAATGATTGCCGCCTGCCATGTCCCTTATTAATACTCGTAGTATAAACGACTCAACTATGTTAGCAAACGTAATTACAACTGAAAAGGCTTTATTGAGTCAATTCCCTCAAATTTTTACCTAAATGTGTACTATTTCGAGACCATGGCGTGATGTAGATTTTGCAATCAACCTTGCATAAAAAAGAGTAATATCAATAGATTTTATCGCATTTAACGAACAAAAACAATTTCCACGTACCAACACTAGTCAATTCCACTTCTCACAAAATCACAGCGAAAAGCGTTATCCTCCGTCTAAATTGACTGCTTTTGATGAAGAGACAACTTTACGCCATTTCTTTGTAGCGACTTGCTATGTTTGCCTCCTGGCGATCCCAGAATCCTTTGCAGATAACATGGGCATCTGGTTACTGGTAAATCATTCATAGTCTCTGTCTGTTTTGTCCATTGGGGAACTTGCATTATATTTGAAATGACACTCTCCAAACAGGGTGACCAACTTCTTAAATTTGTCCTCAACAAGTGTTGCTCTGGTACCAGTTCAGGACACTCCTGCTCGGTGACTTCCACCAGTTTGTGGCAAATCTTTTGGATATTTTGAGCCTGTGGAGTGTGACAAGAGCAAAGTTCTTCATGGTTAATGTCTACACGAAATACAACGAACACTACTTCCCAGTTTAGAACAAAATACCTCTAGGCAGGTATTGACATGATTTCCCACAAAGCTGTTGCTGTGGTAGGCCTGGCGCTTGACATTGAGTTACTGGAGCTGGTCCTCCATCGCATTGAAAATCTTTCCCATTGTATATGATATATACACTACCCACAAACTAGTACACCAAATTATATACTTACCTTCTCCTGTGCTCTGCTTAATAAACGCTGGCCATGTTGCACCAGCTGTGGGATGTCAGGATGAGGATTTGTTGCACTCAGTTCCAGGCCACAAAATGTTATTAGATACGTCAAGTGGTCCTGTAACTGCTGGGCCTCTGTATGGAAACGCTCGGCATTGTTTTCATGATTCATGAATTCTCACATGAATTCTCACAATTTCTGAATGTACTCATCACATTCAGTCGTTGTGGGTAAGGTGCTGCTACCTGCTGCCTTTTTCCGAGCAATCTTGATGTCAAGTTCTTTACAGTCTTCTAACAGAAGATCATAAAACTTCAGAAAAAGACCAATTAGGCTGATGTGAAGTCCAGGGAAGGTGTGGCATGATATTGTGAACTAAAGTTTTACAAAATGAACCGATTGTATGTGTAATTTATTTTTAGTATCTTTTTCAGCTGATCTGTGGGGATGCAAAGAAGAGGCTCATGGAGTACATTAAAATAGTCCTTGGCTTTTTTGATGTCCCCATTTGCCTGAGTCTGAAACTTTTCAAAAGTTTTCTTGTGGTGCTGCAGTGTGCTCTCCTGAACTCTACTTCTTTTGTCATAGGCTAGATGCATTTCTAATGCAAGGATAGTGCACCACAAACATGGATGCCTACCTGGAGAATTAAAAAATGATTGGCACTTGTTATTCTTTGTCTTGAAACTAAAATGATGAACTCCAAAACTGGACACTGGTCAAAATGAAATAAATACCACTTGCACCAGAAATTTCTCATCACTTAACACAGACATTCATAGTCTCCAAACAGGAACAGAAGGAATCTTTTACCCCAGAAGTAAAATTATTGTATCCAGGTTTGGTACCTGAAGCAGTAAAGGATACCAGTACACATTAATATTTTTGATCTGCATGTTGTAAAGTTACGAGAACTGCTTACTGCCATGTTGTGCCACCCAAGTATTTCAGTTGCTCTTTGTAGTTTGAGGCTATAGCTCGCAGATTGTTTCTAGTGTCTTTTTCCTCAAATATTGTAGACACAGCCGTTTTCTTGCTAGAATTGGGCTTAGAAACATTTGCAAGCTGAAACTCAAACTTCATCGGGCGTTGGCCATGATCGCTTCCAAGTTTTAAGTAGAGATGGGTTTCTAGAATAAGACCACCATGCCATGTTAGCTCTCCAGATCTGAAGAATAAAATTATTTTGAGTGTAGCTTACTTTTAAATGGCTGAAAAACTCAAGGGTCATATTACTGTAGAAGGGTTTAATAACTTTTTACTTTGAAAGGTCCTCCACGTAAGCTATAACTTTCTCTTTCAGGCCCCTGACATAAGCAAAGGCAGTTTGATGACAGTGACATTCTTGTTCTTTTTGACCGTGTGTTCTAGGGGTAGTTTTTCTGCCTCAAGGGTGTCACCAATCAGCTCCTTCTTTGGAATCCTCTGTCGCTTCTCGCTGTCCATCTTAACACCCCATTTTTTAAACCACGTGAGTGTAAAAACAACACAAAGGCATAACTCAAGCGAATGAATGTGAAGAATGTATTGAAAATAAAGTGGAATTGTTACCTTCACAATTTGTTTAAACGAAACCAGGACAACCCAATATCTTCCTTCATCGAGAGAGCCTCTTCTTCAGCTAACTCAAGGGTCAGTGCGGTCCTTAGGGCTTCCGAAATGAGTCTTTTGCATTCCTCTTTAGCTTCCCTCCTTAACAACTTCACAAGGTGCCTGTCCATCTCGCCGCTGCTGACAGCATTGGCTACCTTCTTGATCGTACTTGTACGGTGCCACAGGTGCCTTGTGGATACCAGTTCACTCGGATTTTCAGCTTGGGGAACGCGTTGTATCACTATGGGCTGAAAAAAAAGTGGTTGGCCTTATTAGCTTTACAGTGTACCTAAAACCTTTAAAGTGGAATGATATAATATAACAAAGAGAAGCAATTTTATACTGAAAAGGAAAGGAAGCGTATTTTTCCTTACCTTTCCAGGGCCAGGCAATCTTGCTGTTCCTCCATCACCAGAGTCCTTTGTACCTTGACAGGTACAGGTGGGGCTGGGTTTATTGCTGATGTTCCAGCATCACATTTGTGACTGAGACAATTTTGATACTGTAATTCACGCTTACGTGATTTACACCATACACCCTGTTGACAAATTAATTGGAAGAACACTCTTGGGGCAGTCCCAAGGTGTGATTCACAGGTAAGGTGAAACTAAGTCTTACACATTGGAAAAGAAGGTGCACCATCCGCAAAAGGAATAATGGCTGCAAACTGTCTCAATTGGAATCTCCAGGACGTCCTTACAAATGGGGCAAAAGAACTTGCCTTTTTTTTCCTGACGAGTTCGAAATTTTCGGAAAACTGGAGGTGCTGCATTGCTGCGCTGGTGTCTCTTAGTGTGATAACCTTCTGACCTTTAACACTTTTTTTCGACATGTTTTCTTCCTTCTGGTTTAGGTTTTTTGGGTCTCCCACCTTTTTTGGCATTGTCCTCTCTTGCACAGGTGCTACAGTTGGCATCGTCAGTGTGTATTTCCCAGTACATGCGCTGGCATGTGTAAGTGATAAAACACAAATTGCAAAACTGCAGAGAGTGAATCGCGGGGTCGTCCTTTTCGGTATTGATTTGGAAGTTCTTTTCCAAAAACTCCTTGTACTCCTTGCAACTGTAGATTGCGTGGTAAGTTTGCTTTAGTTTTTTCAGTCGATTTCCACAAATTCTGCACCAATTTATCTATAGAAACGGGTTTTTCAAAATGGAAGACTTTGACGGTAAGGTAGTTACTAGGGTGTAGTCAGTAACGAGAGAAAACTCCACACAAAACACAGATTTACGGCAAAATTTTTTATTACAACACATGCAATTCCGCCATTACGCGTTGCATCACAACGGAAAATCATTTTCCTTGCTATGTAGCAAAACTTTGGATTTGTCATGTTCCGTGACTATTCGTTCATCACCAAGCAATGCTAAAAATGGTTAATACGCATACATATCTTACTACCACACATTATATTGTCTGTTTTTGATCTGGCGGCTGTTGTTAGCTGTGAAGAGACTTAAAAACTGTGGAATGCAGTCAAGTTAATCATGCGAAGTGTCCGCTCAGGTCACATTTGAAAGTGCTATGCAAGCTAATTGCGGCAAGCGGAGCTACAAAGGTACAGCAGCACGTCCCATGGTAAAATGAAAATAACTGTTTAGATAAAATTAAATGAGGATAAATAACTAAATACATCAAATTAGCAACATTTAGGAAGTACAGGCAAGAATTACAGGAATGACAAAACTAAATACAAAACAGGAGAGGAAGAAAGGATACGAAAAATGGGAAAATTGAGCAGTTTGCCATTTTTTGTAGTAGAATAGGGGCTTCAACATAATCATTCTCTGCCTCCATTATCGAAACGTTTATTGTGATAAACAGCACTCAGAAGTGGTTTAATGAATAAAGAACTAGCTAAATTGAAATAACGAAATGAAAAAAAACAAGTTTGAAATATAATTTTATACTATGTACAACCTTGAGAACACCGGACTACTAAGATCGTCACCACTGCTGGCGGTAAACAGCCCAACCCACCTCTTACCTCTTTCATAATGTGCCTGGCAGTAAAATTCTTCTTCGTTCACCTTATTTATACGAGGTCCTGATACAGAGAAGAAGTCTGCAGTCCGTCCATTAACTTTCCATGCCTGCCTTGTCTCAAAGATGTATTTTTGTTTTTGGAACTTAACGTTCCTTAGAACTGGCAGCACAGTTGCAGGGGATCGGCCTACTCTCCTTGCAATGTCTTGGAGAGATAACTTCCTTTTGCTAGACAAAATATGTAAAATAGCTACTGATTCTTGTGTTGTTTGTCTTGTAGAAAGCGTTTTTGATAGTTTCGTGTTATGCGTAAAACTCTGATTTCTAACTGATATAAACAAGAGTGTTGATTTATCTATTGTTTTTAACCACATAACATAATGCGTTTTGGAAACATTACTAGAAATGAAAAATAACTGAAACATTCGTTGTGTAAAATGAATAATCTCTTTTAATTGTTATCCTTTCGTGATCTTGTACACATCTCCCAGACACCCTCTTGTGCATCACACAATCCCGTCCATAAACCTTGAAACAGTATGTGCAAGTGAGCTCCTCTTCCTCTTTCAATGTTGCTTCTGACCCTAAAATGTTGCCCATCTTAGTTTTATCTCGTGCTCTGTATTTCCTGGACAGTTCTAAAATAGTTTTGCGTGCAGGCAATAAGGTTCTCTCAGTTTGGTAATTTTTTGATGAGCTCATCTATCTCACCATCCGGTACACTGGAAGCGGGGCGAAGTGTTCTAAACTCTTTAGCACAGCCTGGATTTATTGTGAAGAGAAGCAAAAGCATGAATTTCATGTAAATGTGAGATTTCTTTTTGGCACTGGGTTCATCTTCAACCTGCTGATTGAGAGAGGGGTTAGTTCCTGAAACTGAGGCCAGAAAAGTTGCCTACTCTCTGGTCCTTTTGCGGCTTCCGGGACAGCATGCTGCAAATGCCCCAAGATCAGGTATGCTCTCAACATGGTCGTAATTTTTTCGCGTTGATTGGCGTCAAGGAATTTCAAAGCAACGATAAGTGCATTCACATACAATGCGGCTGTATCATTCTTTACATGCCTTGCATGCTTAACATTCTTGATGGAAGAGTCGGCAATGTTCATGTTCTTGACCAGTTGTAAACGAGGATCTAACTTTAAATTGTTAACACAGTAGGCCAGAAACACGATCAGGCATTCCAAATTCTTGGTCCATGTGGAATCGGACATTTTTCAGTTGACTTCACTTGAAGTTAATATCCGATTGAAAGAATGCTTTAATTTCGCTAAGACTTTGAATGACGTTTCCAAGGGTGCCTCATCGAGTTTTTTTTCTTAACCAGCTCCACAATAGTGCTTTTAGGTCGTGCCTGATCGCCAGTTTCGTCAGCTGAATTGTTGCAATTGCTATCGGTGTCCAGAGAAAAGTTCAGTTCGCTTTTTTAAAGGATCTGAACCAGATGAAATATCATTGGCTAATTCTTTTTTGGTTTTTTCACACGCAGCCTCTGCACGATCGCAACTGGTCTATTGGGTTTAGTTTGAGGAGCTGGTTTTAAGAGATTTTCCTTTAAGAAGTTGGTACTTGAGCCACTGTTACTTTCATTGTTAAGCATTGTAGGCAGAGCTACCGCGATTGAGAAACATTTCTGTTGTTGATGCCTAAAAGCAACATTACTATTTAGCAAACTACTTTTGTGGAGAGAACACAGGGAAAATGGCTTTACAATGTTCTGCTGGCAATGCCTCGGCAGGTAATTCGAAAAGTGTCTGTCGCAAAAGAATCATCAAGCTTTTTCAGTATTCTCGTACATGCGTATACATGGTAACACTTGAACAAAATAATGATAAAATGAAATTTAGTTACAAAAATTATTACATTATTTCACAAGATATATGAACTGTCGATTTGACACAGTTCTAAATAAAGGCAGCCATAGTCCTACGTACACTATCCTCAGTTCCCTTTTCCCTGTTCATGTTACATGCCATCGGATTGTACAGTTTTTAGGGGGGAAAGTAATGGAAAATAACTGGTGATGTAAATTTGCGGTATCACTAACTTTGACCCAGGGATTTCTTTTTTCGGGAAGAAAAATATCTTAAACCATAAAAAAGGAAAAATAGCCAGTGGCAGATTTCGTATCAATGTGGTGGGCTCTCACTATGGAATTTTTTTTTAGGTGAGGTAAATAATGCTATAAATGAAGTTAAATTAGCCTGCTGGCGTTGCAGTTAAATTGGAAATGTTTCTTAATAAAGCGAACGTATTTTACATCACTACACACTAAGCTTATACCTATCTGATACACGTACCGTAATAATACCTTTTGTCAACTATAAATTATAAATTTCACAAAGCATTCACTGAATTCTTTTTTTTGAAACTTAAATAGTTTTCGCAAATGGCAAGAAATTTCTAAATTGATACCTTGATTTCTTGGCTCCATCTATTTGAAAATAGCCAGTGACACACCACAATATTTGCACCTTGAATGTAAACAAACGATGGATCTTCTTGAAAGCATCGGATCCTGAATTGCGACTGCTCACTCCTGTTTGCGATTGAAATAGGGCTGGTAACATCACCCTGCTCTTCGTGGAAAGGTATACTTCCATCTCCCAAAATCGGAGTCCAAGTATCTTCAGAGTTCAGTGCCTTTCCTGTGAAAAAAGGAACTGCACGGCTCTACCATACGAAGTCTGCCAGTCGCCGTTTTTACTTTGCCCCTTCCCATGTCATCCTGTGCTCCTCAATAGTATCCTCTCTTCTCTCCCTTTCTCCTAGAATCATAAATAGCAACTGGGTAGGAGTCTGCTCCAGTCAGACAGTGGAATACCACTCCTTTGGAAATAACATGTCCCCCAAACCCAGGAAAGCCATCATGAGGTTTCAGAAGTTTAAGCAAAAATGAAAGCGAGTTACCACATGTTGATCACCGACCATAAGAAAAGACAGCTGAATGTGCATTAGTACAAAAAAGGTTGCAGAAGTTGAAGTTGTAGTTTTCTTTCCAAAAAAGGTTGCATAAGTTGAGGTGAGATGGCAATAACTTAGCTGACATATAGTGCAGCTATGTAGTCTGTGAACAGGTTTCCCAGGGTGGTCTTTGGGACCCAGGGGGTACTCAGGTATATCATTGACTGGGGGGGGCAAAGGTCTTTTTTGGATTTGAAACAGAGAGTTTGGCAGTACTTTTATTACACATGATAAAAAGTGTGCCTACCTGAGGGCTCTTAATTTCATGACATGCAATTGCGCTTCATTTTTCATGCAAAGAAGCAGGACTTTCTTTTGATGGGGGGGGGGGTATGTTTTGGGACATTCGACTTTTTTGTGGTCCAGTTTTAGCCTAGTGGGACTGTTTTGAGGTATAAAGATGTCGCCTCAGTCACACCTCCTCGTCATGAACATACCTGAGTACCCCCCTGGCCTGTGGTGACTTTGAAAGCAATCCCTTAGGGGGTCATGTGCAATTTGATTATTTTGCATCCAGAAAATGTCAAGATCCCTGGAAGGAATTAATCGTTAAGTGCAGAACCAATTTGTACTGACCTCCAGAGCCTAATGTGATATATTTATTTGATGCAAGGCGGATAAAATTTAATTCCATACCCTATTGGCACAGATAACTAACCCTTACAATTTGATTGCAAGCAGTCTTGAGACACCTTGCCGTGTTCTCCGCCTCTCCCCCTTTGCAATGTTGAAAAAACTACAAAATTTGGTTTAACTGTGAGAAACGGCAGATTGTCATGAAACATTGAAAAGGGGAAGGGGTAGCGACCTACAAAGCGCTAAGTATCTCAAGAATTTATGTCTTCTGTACTAGAAGTTACTTATTTCTTCAAATATGCCTTTCTCTAGCAGACGGGCACATTCTAAGAACAAATCTGTTCTTACATTCCCTGCAAAGTTGTTCATTTGAAGGTAGAGATATGGAGGCAAGCGTCCTTCCTAGCAAAGTGAAGCAAGTTTTTAACACTTCCTGTTTTGGATTTGGCTTTTGGTTTCAACTGTTGACATTCTGGGACATTGTTTCAGGCTATGTGTTTGTTCATTTCCTAAAACACTAAATACCTCAGAAAGCTCCAGGAAAATCCCGTAATAAGACATTCAGTGTGAGGTTCGAATCGTGTGGCCATCTCATCAAGTCAATAAGCATCCATCTCCATGTGAAATGGCCCCAGTGACATGTGTCCGTAAAAAGTGGTGTCTCATTCTGAATTAAAAAAGTTAATGTTTTAAAACAAAAACTTGAACGCGTTAGTTCTTTGTCTATGGCATTGGGACGTTTGATTGTTTTTTCTAGTAGGAAGGTTTCGAAATTTGATTGGGGTTGTGCAAGTGAAATTTTTACATAGTCTTCCCTCTGAGAAATTTTAATCACCGAGGCTAAGAATGTGTTTGAATAACGGGAAGAACAACAAGACATCACGTCTTTGATACACACTTGACACACCTAAAAAAACTCTGAAAGGATATAAACACTGTTAAAATTGCGGTATAATGGTATCTATTTCGCTCCTAGCACCTCGTCAGCGGTCCGCCACGTGTTTCTTTGGAGAGGCTTTCACTCAAGTTGTAGGTTTTAGCAGAATAGTTACGCTTTCCTCAACAAATTCTTGTGTTGCGTCTTTTGATTTAGCCAACGTCCTTATTGGTTGGTCTATCTAACATCCACTAACGTGAAAACCTTTAACCTCATTATCCACTACGAAGCCCTTCATTAGACAATGGTTGCTTCTATGTCAGCAGGTATTCCATGCCGTGTTGCATGCAGCAGACAACTCTTTTCTTCTTGTGTTTTCTGGTTCACTGTTATTCTCTTCACCCATTTCCAGTTTTCCCTACCATATTAAAATATCGGATTGTTGATATAGTGCAAATAACCACTGAGTGTAACAAAATAAACTTGCTCTTCATGGCATATGGACTCAGGAGATTTAGCTTAAACTCTTATCATCAGAACATTGCGTGCAGTAATGTTTACAATGTCAACATGTCTTAAGGCCCTTCCTTTTCCCAGTGCCTTTTTAAATCTTGTCCTAGTTGTGGTCGTGTTTATTTTTCTTTTACCATCATTTTTCTTATTGGCGGATTTTTAACTATAACAGATAGTTAACATTTAATTTTATTCCTGACAGCTTTACTGAATCCTGGAAATTAAATAAACAGTATCATGGGAAATCGTTTTCAGCAATGCTTTGTTTATAATAGTAATACTACTATATAACACTTACAGTGTGCATATTCTATGAATGTAATCATATGCGCATTACAATCTTACAGTGAAGAATGAATGTACGATTAAAAGGAAAGAAATTTATCCACTTAACAGCATTGTATTAGAAAGATTGCAGCATTCGAAGACAATCAAAATCAACAATTTCCTTAAAGGCGAGGAGACTGGGGTTTTTCAGTACGTGTAAATGGCATCAAGTAAGTTTGTCAGATATTATTATCCTGTTTCTGAAATAACATTCTCCCATTGGCTATAACATACTTCCCAGCTAATAACATTATTACTCTTGGCAGGCCCTAGATAATCTGGATCGTGATTGGCTCTAACACTTTATAACAGGCGATAACCACTAACACTAATTAGTCCCAATTATTTTGAACAAGTACCAATTATAGTGAACATGTGTTAATTATTGGTTTTGCTCCATTGCGGCATTTCACTTTGTGCGATTTCTCGATTTTTTTTTTGCAGTGACTTGAACATTTAGGCCCTTGGGTCTTTAGCTACTTTGACGACAACTTCTTCTGTCGAGTCATAGGTGTTCTCAGGTATGCAGTGTAACTCAACAGAGTTCTTCCTCGTATATTGCTCTAAATTATCAAGAGAATCAACCAACCAGTTGGATTCTTCAGTTTGATCGCGTAACTTTTTCTTGGTTGCCTGCATTTCTGCAAATCTCCTTGGCCATTCCTATGTGGCTTAAAAACCAAGCCTTGATGAATAATGATCTCCAGCAGTCAAGTTCATTCCACAGGAATTTTGTTTATCAACGCTCTGAAGATATTACTTTTGATCTAAGGAACATACAATGTAAGCAATTTTGTAACCTGTTTATAGACACGATCGATATAGAACCCACTGCAAGTAAATCTTGGCAGAAAAACCCTGAAATTGCTGAGCAATTGGTACCTTGCATCCAAAGAACTTACAAAATAACACGCGGCAACAATTTAAGACAATTCAACTTTAGACTATTGCACAGAATTCTAGTTACTGATAAGGAGCTAAAATACTATGGTCTGGCAAATTGTGAGAATTGTTCTATTTGCAACAAGCTCGATTCTATTGAACATGCTTTCCTTGAGTGTCAGCCGTTCCTAAATTTTTGGAGCAATCTATTCAGTGGTCTAACGTTTGCACAAAACTAATGTGAATTTGACACCATTACACATTTGTTAGACGCCTCTCAAATTGGATTCTTTGCTGAATTTTTCGCTACTGATCACATTTACCTTAAAATTACATTGCTGCAAAAAAAAGTAGAAGTAAAATGTAATGGATAAAAAAAATACAAAATATAATTTTGTATTGCCGTTGCTACTCACACGAACAAGGGATGGAAGGAGTCGATGAAGCCTGAACCGCGGACAAAATGCATCAAACCACGAGACCACTTCTGTAGACATTTCTGTTTCTGACCCGTGTCTTTGTTACACTTTAGCTCGTTTTCCGGTGGATTGTCAATGCTAAGGAGTCCTTTGTGTTTAGCCAGAAATGATGATGTTCCTTCAGATGGCAAAAGAGAATATATAAATTTGATAACGTATGCCCGCAATGAAAAAGCAAAGACCACAAAGCAAAAGACTTCAAATGCACCTTGACTTACTGGGACAGTAGAAACAGAGAGACTACCGCCCTCCTTCTCACGCAGCTTATTTAAGGAAGCCTCCACCAACTCGACATCTTTAAAGGTGATGTTTTCCGCTTCCGCATCTATGGGGAGAAATGAATGAAATAAATTAACACTATCATAAATAAAAAGAGATCCCTGTTTCTAACGTACTAATGTTAAAAAAAATACGAAGTTTACCATGTGACTAGCAAAATAAAACACACCAACAAATGGGCAGCCTGGGGTGGGGTACCTCATATAGGGTGCTAGTCTCTAAGCTGTTCTATTGCTGTGTAAACTCTATCTAGGGAGGTTTAAATAACCTCTTTTCTTAACCTTTTGTCCACAAAGGATGAAGGGGTAAGAGAGATACGTACTCCGCAAGGCCCTATATCTATCCTCTTAAGAGTGAATGTCTGTAAGAATCAAACAAAATCGAGAAATAGCGGCAAAAGTGTGAAAATTCAAAACCGCTCAAACTTGAGCTGGTGGTAGTCCATATTGAGTTATTCATCACTATGAGTTTCATTTCTCGAATACTCTTTTCTTTCGGCAGAAATTGACGAGAAGAAAATTCATGCTCAGACAAGGGAAAATTCGGCTTGAAAATAAGCCATTTTCAATCAAACCGCTCGCTTTAAATTTAAAACCAGAAGACATCCGCTTATTATCAACCTATTCTACAACCTTTCCTGGTTTTATTTTATGATTTGCATTACGATTGCAAATAATTAAGACAGTGAGACAGACCTGAAAAATTCCCTCCTGGTTCTCTACAGAAGTGACTACCTAAATTGAAAAAATAATTTACCCTACTACCTTTACCACAAATGAAACGAAATTTAGAAATAAAACTAAAGAATGAATGGCCCTTCAAATGGGATAAAATTTTTTCTGGGGAAATCAAATGTTACTCCGTGAAAGAGCGCTAAAACTGGAGGAAGTAGGACAAAAAACGATACACGTGACAAGTGGATTGCGTGACATGATGTGACCGTAGCACATATTACAAGTGGATTGCGTGACTTAACGTTACCAAAGCACCTATTTGAGGATCTTGGGGATCTTTTCTGACGCACAGTAGAGCTTGCTTAAGATCTCTAAACCATACATTTACCTTTTGTGAAACCTGTGAAATATGGTATAAACGTATGTAAGGTTAATAATTTTGCCTGAACGCAGTCATTCTGTGAAATCTGTCCTATTTGACCATCGTCTTATGTAGTTTTCTTGTTTTTCTAACATTCAGGCTTAGTTAAACAATCTCCCGTGTTGGGAACTAAATTGCATGTCACCTCTGTTATAAGGAGTTACCTACAAATGAAATGGGATAGAAAGTGATTATTGCAATGTATAGTTCAGCTTCATTTGCCTCAGTAATAAGTCTATGATTGCAGCACCGAAACTGAACACTTGTTTCCAACTGTAAATGTATAAATGCAACTACCGTGAGGGGAGGGGGGGGGTCTGGGGTAAGGAGCTCCTCTCCGGCAACCCTCATCACGGCGGTTCGCTGCTGGTGTTTTCAGGAGAAAAAATTTAACTTCTTTGGCCGGATCTAACCGAACCTTTGGCCGGATCTAACCGAACCTTTTTAAATGTCTTTTCAACGTGCTGTACACTTTTTGACACCTAGCGGTTCCTCATGTTATACAGCAACATACTCTATACTGCATGAGATTTAAAAGTTTCTTCTGTAAATCTCACGGAGAGGACGAGAGACATTTTAGTCATTTTCTCTTGCAATGCGGGATATATAAGAAAGAAACCGATTGAGCCTGGGAAAAAGAATTGGCAAATTCAAAATGTAAATGGGAAAATAATGAATCCAAGCAAACACAAACGTTTGAGGTCAAAGCCCAGTATGCTTTGACTCCAATTTCCCTATATAAACTGTTTTGTATGACGCATAAGACAATTTCGTTATCTTCAACACTATTATCAGAACAAACCAACTTGCTAACTGAGCTCCTTTCTCAGGGAGTGGTATAGTTTTCTTCTTAATGATCGTAAAAAGGCTTAAATGAAACAGACCTTTGCATTTCCAAAACAAGATCCCTTGCCATAGTATGGGTCATACACAGCTACCCCAACCTCCCCCCCTGCCCCCTCTTTTTATATCCGGAAACAAACCAGTCTGAAACCATAGCACACACAAATAACATGTACTGTCCACATTATGAGTGCATTGTTGGCATTACAACTGCAGCCCTACACCAGGCTTGAGAGCAAGTCCATGAATGGCTTTTTCCGGCTGCATGACTGTAATTTCGGATGTTTCAAGTCCAAAAGCTTCACAGATGCTCCGTAACATTGAGACTAAAAAAGAGCTAAGTTTAGAGTTCAGCACCAACTCACAGATGTTGTAGGAGTCATAGATGATCGGATGTGAATTTTGAATGCTCACTTCAGACAAAACCTTGTCCCTCAACACACTCTGAATGTCTTCTCCAGGAGTCTCTTCCAGTCGCTATCAGGAAGGTCTACCTCGGCACTTCGCTTACAGCAAGGCGAGAGAAGTAACTGCTAACTTACTGGCTCGTAAGGAAATCATCATAGCTAAATAGTCTCTCCCCGTTGTTTTCTTTTGCTGTCTTCGTGGCTTTAGAAATGTCAGTCGGGCCAGCCTTATTCCCGGTTCTTTCACAAATTTGGAACTTGGCATTTAGGTACTGCCTTTGCTTGTCAGTGAATTTGGTGCGACGTGACTGTATCGTTTGCAGTGCCCATCCCATCATGAGAGTAGGTGCGGTTGGTAGTGATGGTCCACTTGCCTCTATCACTGTTGGAGTTTTGCTTGCTCCACAGTCCAGTTTAGTCGCATATTCTATCATGGCCTTATCATACAGTGTTTCGTGCTCTAGCGTACGTTTGTGCGTTCCGCAGTCCAGGTGTTTTACAAGGGATGAGTGCCGCCTAAACGTCTTGACGCACCATCTCTTCCGGGCACGTAAATAATTGGGAACTGTTGACAGTGGACATGGCAGCACTGTCGAGGCTTTCGTCTGTCTCTGTTGCTGGATGCTGGCAACTGGTTCGTCTGGGACGTACAGGTACATAGCTAGCACTGGCCTTCAGGTCGGTGGAGGGCCTGACCTCCATCGCCAGCAGCTCCGATTCTTTTGGTACATCGACTTTGTCCACGGTATTAGTTTCCCAGGGCCAGTGTTGTAGGCTTTCCATGTTCTTATTCCGAAATCGCTGTAGAAAAGGTTGCTTATATAGCTCACCTTTTCCCGCTTGTGGATGTTCTTGCTTGATGGATCGCTGGGAGGACTACACACCCTCACGCTCACTCCACGTACCCCCCGAAAAGACTGGACTTGGGCCTTCCAAAACACTCCAAAAAACAACCATTCCTTCTGCAGTCTCGACAAATGCCTAATAGTCCAAATAGAACAAATTTTACATTCAGACCGAATATACCCCCAGCACTTCCGAATCAAACATATCCAAATAACGTTTGCATTAAAAATTACAGTCTGTGCACATCGTTTTTGATGGGAGAAAACTTAAACCAAATGTTTAATTCCAATATAAAAAACGAAAAATACAAGATTTTTATTTTTTGAGGTTTTTGGAATAAACGCCCTTTCTCAAATCAGGGAAATGAGGGCTCAAATAAACTCCCCTCCCAAACAAAGACCTTCCGTGGGCAAATACAGAGAGACATTTTTTTCAAACATTTAAAACGTTTGAGGCAAAAAAATATATATATTTTTATAACATTTTTATTTCATTTAAATAAGAGGCCAACTTTCTTTTAAAAGGAACCAACTCTCTAAAAGAATAGGAATACCCCGAAACTTCCACGTGACGTGTCGGAACTCTTTGTAAAATGGGGTGAAAAACAATAGGCACCACCCCTTGTAAAAATTTGACCGAGATCTCGGCGAGATCGCGGCAATCTCGCCGAGATCGGCGAGATCTCGGCGAGATAGCCGCGATCTCGGCGAGATTTCAAAATATCGCGCCGAGAAAAGTAGCCCGCGGTGAGATCGCGGCAATCTCGCCGAGATCGCGCCAAGATCGGCGAGATCTCGGCGAGATAACCACCATCTCGGCGAGATTGCGAAATATCGCGTCGAGATATCTACCCCGCGGCGAGATCGTAACGCGATCTCGCCGAGATAACCGCGATCTCGGCGCGATTTCAAAATATCGCGCCGAGATATCCAGTGAGAAGTGAGATTGCAACACGATCTCGCCGCGACAAACTAGTTCGCGGCGAGATAGTCACAATCTCGGCGCGGATAGCCGCGATCTCGGCGATTTCATGTCGAGATTTCTACTGTTGCAACGCAGAGACTGTCTCGATCTTTGCGAGATTTATCCCATAGAATCTCGCTATCGGTAAGATTTCTCTCAGGTTTTACTGCTGCAACTGCCATTGTATTTGTGCAAATCTCCTGACCCTGTACCCATAGTTTCAAACAAGCGCGACCAGCGATCTATTTCGAGGGTCGGCAAGAATCTGAAATAAATCAGCTCACAAATTAATTTACGGGCTTTTGAGATCAAAATAACAACGAGCAGCAACGAGCAAAATAACAACGATCAGAAACGCTGTTTTACATGTGAAGTCATTTGATTTCATCAGACCACTGACGTCTATTTGTTGTCACTTACCAATGATGTATGCAGAGCACTTCGTTTGTCAGGCCCGTCATCTCTTTGTTGAACTTTCTTTATAAACCACTACGGAAGAGTTAGGCAAGGGTTTTAAAGACAGATACCTGTGACTAATTTGTTGTCGTTCTGAATTTGACTTTTTTCGCTGCTTGCCGGCCATGAGCTTACCTGATACCGTAAAGTCGCGCCAAAAAATCCCGCCTTGACTCCCGCCGTTGTGTTAATGGGCAATGTGATTGGTTGATTCAATCACACCATCGGCTCGCGTAAGCCCAAAAAAATCGAGAACTTTTCCACAAAACTTACAGAAGTAGGAAATGGCTTCTTTTTGTTGAATGTACAGGGGAAAATTGAAATGTTAAACATGTTATTTTTTACTACGGAAAACAACATGGTTCTTTCAAGTTTAAAGCAAGAGCTAGAGCGTTTTGGAAGATATACAAGAAACTGTTGCACAACTAAACAAGCCACACTAAAGGACCTAAAGTGTACTGGGAATGAACTTAAGCTTATATATTGTGGACAAAGCTACAATTGAGGAATGAACACTCAGGTTAAATGCTTTCAAGACTTTCAGAACGTTTGTAGTCTACACAGCTTAATCAGTAATGCCGCGATGGAAGCCACCAAATGGGTTTCTTCTCCACCGGGAATCAGTCCTTCGACGAGTTTTGTAGTTGCCCAAGCATTCAACGTGTGAGACAAAGGTCAGTGAGTTTCACTTTTCTCAGACAACATCATCAGCATGTACAGCTTTTCCTTGCCTTGATTTTTCCCCTTTTATCTCGTCGGCTGACTGTTGACCTTTATTTTAATTGGTGATGTTGATTTCACTCAAGTAAACTGCGGGTCTTTCACCGAAACATGCTCCTTCGTGAGAATATTAATTAAGCTTAAAAAAATCTTCGCTTGACTTTCCTGTGAAAATGTGTGGGGATGAGGTAATAACCTAACTTACCGGTAACAAATTTGATATGAGCCAAAATTTCGGCATTCTTTTTGCATGAGTTCAGAAATAAAATTTTTGCCGTCTTCCCCAGATTTGCGTAAACAGTCAGGTGACAAGTCTGACAAATTTAAGAATTTGCGGCAAGTTGCAGAATCTTATACTGAAAATGGTTCCTTCTTAACTAGTTTTAGATACAAAACAGTAACAACTCAAATTTTGCGATCGAATATTTCACGAGCTTCGCAGTACATGACAAAATAAATTATCTCAAGATTTGCGTGACCACAATTTGGCGAGCAGCCAATTTCTCAGTGCAAGACAAGGAGACGCCACAAAAACACTTTATCCAGTCTAATTAGATGTTGTTGTCATTTAGAAGGCCTTTTGTTTTCAATTGAACTATCCAAAATAAAGTACCAAGATAAGGGAAAATAATAGGATTATTAACTAGATTGATTTATTGGATTGTTAGGTTTATACCAAAACGGAAAATGGTCATCCCTGTTCATAGCTGCATGATCATTCATATTTCAGTGTTTACATTCACAAACGAGTTTGAAGCGCAAGCGGCGCAGACAGATGTTTTTAATAGATTCACCACATTTGCTAATATTTGGCGATTTAGTTTGTCAGTTCCTTGCTTAGATGAACAAACCTGAGTTTCTGCACGGCCATTATTCAATACTTTGTTCTGACTACAAATAAATCGCTCTCCCTGAACCGAGAACACATATCGTTTACAGGTGAGCGTATAAAATGCAGTGCGAACAAACACAAAAATGCTCAAAACACCATCAAACTCTTCTTGTTCGTTGGTTTATTCTCCTGCAGATCGATGCTACGGAATTTCACAGCTAATAAGGTGGGCACTTGCCTTCTTCCACCAGCGTGGGGAATGACAGCTAATGGTTATCGATCAGCTGAAGTAAAAACACGTGCACGTGAACTATTCTTTGTCTCCTCGTTATTGTCACGTAGAAACAGTACCATATAAAGGATAATTTAATTTCAAAACACGTCCAAGGCTGAAAACAATCTTGTTAACAATTCCTGGAACTGCAATATAGGACATAGTTTTGTCAGCGTCTGGTAGTTTGATTAATTGTTAACGTAAATGTAAATATCGTTCTCATCGAACCTAATTTGGCTGCCGAGAATTTCGCTTCTCGACGGGATAACAGTAAGATTTTGACCGCCAGGAATTTCGTTTCTCGCCGCAAATCCCGGCAAGACTCCCACCGAGACCTCGCCGCGAAACTGCCCGCCGAGATATCCATATCTCGCCGCGATATCACCTCGCGATCACGGCGCGTTTTGGCCGCCGAGATTTCCGTATCTCGCCGCGATCTCGCTGCAACATCTCGCCGCGTATTTGCTTGCCGAGATTTCCATATCTCGCTGCGATCTCGGCGAGATCGCGGCGCGTTTTTGGCCGCCGAGATTTCCCGCATCTCGGCGAGAATGGCGGCGAGATCGCGGCGCGTTTTTGGCCGCCGAGATTTCCCGCATCTCGGCGAGAATGGCGGCGAGATCGCGGCGCGTTTTTGGCCGCCGAGATTTCCCGCATCTCGGCGAGAATCGCGGCGAGTTTTTGGCCGCCGAGATTTCCCGTATCTCGCCGTGATCTCGCCGCGATCTCGGCCGTGATCTCGGCGAGATGGGGAAATCTCGGCGGCCAAAAACGCGCCGCGATCTCGCCGCGATCTCGCCGCGATTCTCGCCGAGATCGCGGCGAGATCTCGGCGAGATCTCGTAAAAATTTTCACAAGGGACTGGTATTCAATGAAATGCAAATGCACTGCGAGGTATTCTGCAATCTAGACAAGAAATATATTCTGATGCAAAAAACAATGGTTACGTGTCAAGTATTAGCGAGAAAACAACGTTGAAAAAGAAAATTGCTGAAATTTTCTGTACGATATCAAATTTCAACCTGGTTATGCAAATTAGTCTGCGTTTCAAAACACAGTTTTTCCTAACCAAAGACTCGCAGAATAATCGATCGACAAAAAGCTTTCCCTGCCAAACATTTTATTCAGATAAACAATACATTTGCTTTCAAGGTAGTTTAAAATAAACTCTTCGTTAATTTACTCGCGGAATATCTTGTCTTTCAATAAAAGTTACAGCATTCAAATTGATCCGAACCATTGTTTATTTAAATGAAGCATGTCTGTCAAGCATTGCCTAGCATTTCCTTTGACTGTCATTCAGGTCTGAAATAAAAAATTGTTTTCCTTTGAATCTTAACTCACCTGATCCAACTGGGACAAACTCTCCTGTTGTCTTAAGGATTCGTTCGGATATCATTTTGGAAACACTCCGATCTGCTTTTCTGTTTGCTCCATGCTTGGATATGATTTGCGGTACATTGCACTTGATAGAGTTTCGCCACCAGACAAACCCGAGTTCACGCCTGTGATATGAGCAAATAGTGTCCAATTTTTGAGATGAAGTCTCCTCCTCGCTAAAAACACCAACTCTAGAGAGTATAAGTTCGCTCTCTGTGGTTATTCCGGAAAATGACAAGTGGGAACAATGACCTGTAATATCCTTTGAGCAGTTGCATAAACTGATTATTTCAAGACTCTTGTTCTTGTCTAACCTATCATACGAGCAGGACGTTCCGGTTCTACTCTGAAAAGAGTACGAAAATGCCATCGCAGTGTTTGCAGAGCCCGAAAGATAGGCCGTGGGAAATCTGGAGCAAAACTTGTTAATGAAATTAACAACCACAACAACGCGGACAAATAAAATAGCATAATTTAGAATTAAAAAAAAATAACATAAAAACTCCTAGCTAAAACAATGAAAACTAAAAACTTTAAAATTTGAATTATCTTTGATTGGCATCTTTCTAAAATATTTGCGTCAGGATGCATTTGATAAATGAACTCCTAAAGTAACTGATACATTACATCATTCGAATGAAAGAAACAACAGTATGTACAGTACTCTGCACTGCATAAAACTGTCACGGAAGTGAGGGAAAACTTTGATAAAACAAACTACGTGTTATTTTTTCTTTGAAAAAAAATTAAATATAGTAAAATTGGACACCAATAACAACTACAGGACCGAGTTAGGGCAAAAGTATGCGAAAACCACATTTGTACCATCTGTCACGTCTGTCACACAATCTGTTGTATTTCGCGATTTTGGGAGATTTTGAGCATTCCGTCACAGACCACGATGGGATTTTCCCAGAAAAAGTTTTACATTAGTTGAAAGGCCATCTATTCGTAACTTTAAATTTTGAATTTCGTTTTATTTGTGGTAAAGGTAGTGGGTTAAATTATTTTTTTAATTTGACTAGTCATTTCCATATACAAATTGGAGGAATTTTCTCAGGTCAGTCTCAGTGTCTTCATTATTTTCAATCTTAATGCAAATAACAAAACAAATTTAGGAAAGGTTGTAGAATAAGTTGATAATAAGTGGATATCTTCTGGCTTTAAATTTTAAGCGAGCGGTTTGCCTAAAAAAGGCTAATTTTCAAGCCGAATTTTCCCTTCTCTGACCATGAATTTTATTTTCGTTAATTTCTGCCGCAAGAAAAAAGTATTCGAGAAATGAAACACATAGCAATGAATAACTCAATATGGACTACTAATAGCCCAAGTTTGAGCGATTTTGAAATTTTAAAGTTTGCCGCTCGATGTTCGATTTTTGTGGACACGCGCTCTTAAGTTGCAAGTCACAAAGTTGGCGTCAAATCGTGTTTTTTAGTATTATTGGATATGCAATATCTTTTTATCAATGATCCTGACACATATGTTAAAACCAAAAACGTAATAAAATATGCCTATCCACGCAAAACAAAAATCTCGTTTTCAAATGCGAATGTTATTTCTAGGACTACCCATCTACCATACAGCCAGTATGGTAGAGTATGCCCTGGGGTTAGCTTAATAGATTTACTTGCCTTTCCGGGGGACGCCACAGTAAGTATGTATAAAGTCACGTAGCTTCGTCGGGATTCCCTTCTCCGTGGCAATAGCGCAGTGTTTTTTGCAAAGTGCCGAATTTTGGTCTCTAGGCTCTTCTGTACACACACTCGGCAAGTTGAGTGCGGGAACCCCACAAACCTCCGCTTTAACCGGAAACATGCAATGAGGGAAGCGAAGTTTCCAAATGCCGTCCATTGGCACAAAATTTTCACAGCCTGTTATTACATACAGAGAAACACTTGTCATGTAGAAACCGCTTTGGGTGTTTTTACATCGCATAATAACAAGTGAGCTTAATAAGACGAAACGGAATGCAAGTCTGGCGCTACAGCAAAGGGCTGCGTGATATACTTATGGCAAATATTTCCTCAGCGTTGTGTGGACCACTGAATGGAAAGGTCAATTCTTAACTAATGTTAACTGAGGTTGTTTAAAGAGGGGACGAACCTTTGTCTTTGCATTGTTGGGAACATTTTTTGTGGCGGTAAAGTTCGCCTTGGCGTAAGTCGTTGATTTTATCAAGTACTTGTCGCAGAGCCACGTCGTCATTGCCTACGAAATGCCAGTGGAGGTTCCGTTCTTGAAGTTCGTCTTCGATCTCATGCCAGTAGAAACCATCCGACACAAACCGTCTGTCCAAACGGGGCGTGAATTGGTAGCTTGCTTTCATATGAAAGTTAACATGACAAAGGTTAATGTAGCAAAGAACAGCAAAAGGGCTACAAAATGCATAAAACTGTGGCTATACGAACGGTTTTTTTTTCTTGACTGAAGAAAAAGCAATATGAAAGGTGGGCTCTAACACTGAAAAACATAGGCCCGCAATGCGTGCAGAACCGACGAAGTGGTGGTTTGTCTCGAAAAGAAAGCAAGCGAGCCGTGCGTGACTGCAGCTTCAATAAGATTCAAGCATCT
>OZ024892.1:33389187-33505151 GCA_964017195.1 Siderastrea radians
GTTAGGGCATCCCAAGAACACAAAGAAAAACCGTCTGCCGAGGACGAAAACCAAAAGCAAACTAAACCAACAAATAGTACCAATTTAAGTCCGGGATTCGAACCCAGGCCATGACGGTGAGAGGGGAGTGCTGTCACCACTGCACCCCCGCCCCCATCTTTTAAGAGAAGTGAATTGTCGAAGACCATTTTTTGGCTTCCTGGCTGTACCTAACAAAATCAAAATTCAATTGTCCAATTCCCAGGTCCAAAGCATCGGTAAGTTGCAAGGTGACATAGGTCCCCGAGGATTCAATGGATCAAAAGGTGATCCAGGACAGATGGGTACCACAGGTCCCCCAGGTTTTAACGGATCCACAGGTGACAAGGGAGACAGAGGTGTTAAAGGTGATCCAGGAATAAATGGTACCAATGGTGCTGACGGGGTGAAGGGTGATACAGGTCTTCAGGGTGATAAGGGAGATCCGGGAGCTCAAGGACCACCAGGACCACAAGGGCCTCAAGGACCACAAGGACCACAAGGGCCTCAAGGAGCCGGAAACTTCAGTCAGTGCGTGTATACATCTGATGTTGGGACAGGATCCTCAGGAAATGCAGATGTTCACGTGATTGAACAATTGGTAAGTTAATTAATGATGGTAACGCCGTAACGTAGTTGCACCATGAGTAGGATTAGAAAATTGTTGTAAAACAAGTTGAGCCCCGCTACTAGCATTTGTCAGTATCATGTTTTATTTGCTGCGTGACTGTGTTCTTTCAAGCATTTTACATTAAGAGTAATTTCTGTAGGTTACGAGCCACAGACCTGGTAAACGGTATCGAAAGTTTCATTTTTGGATGATTCACATATCTCATTTTGTTTTTCAACAGCCTTTATTTAACATACATATTATATTTTTTCAATCTTTTTCTTTCAGAATGAGAAATTCTTGGGTGTTACTTGCTCCACAACCAATGCTAAAGAATATAACTTAAACGTAGTGAAAAGAAGCGCGCCGGATAACCGGTATGTATACACCTGCTCATGTAAAGGGACTTCTACACTGTTTCAAGAGCCCGGCAGCGCCACAAAGTGTTTAATCCATTACTGGGTGTGCCCACTGACAACTTAAGCTACACACCCGACATGTAGGTATACATATTTCGTGTTCAAAGGCCTTGTTGTCTCTCATAGTAGCTTTTGAATCCAGGAATTTCCTTTACAACAATTTGTCGTTTTTTAACTTTTCCGCTTTTTTCGATAGTTCGAAAGAGGTTAAGAGCAATTTGAAGCTTAATTCTTGTATTTTCTAACCTGCTGCAAGTTTGAACAAGTATATAACTGAATACGTTTGAATCCACAGTCTCAGTAGTGCTGGCCTATTTCCCTTATCACAGCAACAAAAAATCATTTTCTGTTCCTGTGGTGCAAAAGAAAAGAAAAGCACGAAAGAAATAACGTTTACATTTAAATCAAGTAAGGCTCAACGAGCTGGATGTCAACGCAAAATTGTGTTCCTTGAGGTTCAAAATGGCACTTGCAGTAAATAATTGAAGGTATTTTGTTTCGCAACGTATGTCCCACGTTGTTGTTCTTACATGCATGCAGACTTATGCTCCTTGACATGATTTTACCTTCATTTTAAGCAAATTAAGCACGTGTTTCAAAATTTTATTTTTAATATCAACATTTCAATCAAAGCATAATATTTTTGTACTTCACGTGGTACATGCTACTGCGTATATGTCCACTGTTTTTACAGTAAAAAAACAGTGGACATATATTTCATGCTGGCATGCAAATGCGTTGAGTCACATATTGAATGTTATTTTTGCCTCTTTGTAATACTACACAATACTACGGAACGTACTAAGATTATTAATTTCTATCGTCTGTTCATCGTTGGTCTGCTTTAGTTGGTTCGCAGATAAACTGACAATTGCAACTCGGAAGTCGCGAACCTTTATAAAATAATTGACCGCGAACTGAGGTAGGCGTTCACTAATTTACAAAATTGATAAAGAATACGTGAAGCAGGACACGAAACATGCAAAGAATCGTTCATAAATTTTTGTTTGCCTATCAACCGCTTATTTTCTATGGAAATGTTATGGAAATCTTTGCACTTTTTTTTAATGACCCTGTTAGCGGCTTTTAACACAAAAATCAAACCACTTATTGACGAGTAATCCCCCAAATTACCTTGACCACGTCTAAGTTGACAGCGTCCTTGGATTCGAAAAGCAGAGAGAATGTCGCTTTTAGACAATCTGTAAACAACTGAACTGGGTTTCAGGATATACTTACAGGAAAATCATTGCTAAATGCAGGCATTACAAAAATTTCCTACATAAGCTCTGGGACAAACACCAAGTAAATCGTACATTGAGTTTTTTTTTAAACTATTCTCAAGCTGCAATGTAATTATCGTTAAGAATAAAAAACACTTCAGAGTTCTTGAGGCTTGTGCTAAATAATTTCATTTGAAATTGGTTGCGTTAATTTCCACTGGTATTTTAGAGGACAAAATGATTAATTAATTTTATCTTATAGCATCTCCGATACAGGGAAATTTAACATGTTAAACGTGAAATCAGGATATTATTATGCAAGTGGCCGTGTGTCAATGTTACTTTTTGGTAGCAGACTATGTACAAAATTATTGTAAATAATGAAAATGTGGGATAGCATATACTCTTCCATGTCTGGTATGAAGAGTCTATTAGGCAAAAGTGTATGTAGAGAATAATGTTGTACCTAAGCATCCATTGGTGTAACAAAAATACAAGGAAAATAAAAATTAATACTCACTGAACGATAGTATGTATTTGAATCAGTAGTCAGTAAATTTAACTCATCAAAGTTCCAACGAGCAACTATCAGCCGATACGTCCCCACTAAATTTTCGTCAACCCAAAAACTGCCCTTTGCAAAATCTTCAATGCACCAGCTTTGTATTTTTAGATGAAAAGTTGCAAGAAACAACAACTTAAACGAAAACAAGAAATGGAAAAAAATTAGACGAGAGAAAGCGAAAATACAAGAAACCCTATTTAAGGACGGTGCCTCCTAATAAAGATGTATTTTTGCAAAGGTTATTACTATGGGGAAAGAGTAGATCTTAGCAAGGGTTATTGGAATCCAAAAGAAAAATGTAGGCAACCACGCATTTTTCAGAGATAATTAAGCAACCATAATTCAAAAAAAGCGTTAAAATACAAAGAATGTATGACAATTTCTTTCCAAATTTAAGCTCAATTATCTCTGAAAAATGCGTGGTTACCCCAATCTTCTTTTTTGATTCTGATAGCCCTTGCTAAGACCTGCTTTTTCCACGTAGTCATAAACCGCGCAAAAATATTGTTCTATTAGTGGGCAAGTTTCTCAAGAAACCCGAATATCCTGAGATGCGCAGAACGTATGCGCAGTAACAAAAGGAGGCACCGTCCTTCATGCAAAAAATAAAAAGGAGTTTATTCAAACAACCTGTCAAAATTCACATTTTACTTTGGCTAAGAGCACTGCTGACAGATTTGACGTGAGCAGTGGATTTGCAATGATTTTGTATGCCTACCGCACCTCGTGTCCGGCTTTAAGTCAAATTAACCCAAATTAGCTCGCTTGTAGAAGTAATTTTCTTTCAGAGGAAGGCCTTGTTGGGAATCTTCTGCCGATGGGTAATATCTATTTTGGCCTTTTCTCCGGACGGGTGCTACTTACACAATAGAGTTCTGTCGAAGGCACTATCGTGTGCTAGGTTGCCTGAGGAAATTTGATCTTCATAACAAATATTACCTTCGAGGGCTCTGATATGAAGTTTGAACATCAAATTTCCGAGGGAACCTATCACACATAGGGCCTGAGACAGAAGGACTCTATTGTTTTTATTGTGCAACGCTAAATTTTGAGCGAAAATTGCCAAAAAGGGGCACTATGCGCTGATAGGCACCCGCTGAGGAAAGACACTATCGTGTCACGTGTTCGATTTCAACCAATGGGAGCGCGCCAAAATTTAGCGTTTTGCCATAATTCCCGATAGTTTCAGGAGCAGTATTACGTCACGGGTTCAATTTAAACCAATCAAACACGGAGAAAAATTTAGTGGTGAACTATAATAGAGCACTGAGATCGCCATTGTGGCCTGTGCAATAGAGTAATTGGAACTTCTGTTTTCCTCTCGGCTTTAATAGCGGAGCCCGCGCTCTAGCGCGTCAGCAGAGCACCATTGCTAAGGAAATTTGGTAACCTATCAAGCCAAGAAAACTTGGTAGTGACGCAATAGTCACGTGACCGTACGTTCGTACGTCAGCACCACAGGGTCACCAATATGAAGTGGCATACACTGGATATAACCCTGTGCTGAATCCCGTGTTTTTGGCGCGAAATCGCATGTTGACCCGCGTTGTAGCAAAACAAGCAAAGACAACAAAAGTCAAAAAAAAATTTGTTAAAGGAAAAAAAAGTTCAAAAGAATACTGAGTTGTCTTTTTGGTGGAAGGTAAAATGTTCAATTTAGGCGAAAAAACTTAGGCGATAAAGTTCAGGCGAAAAGTTCAAATTTGCCTTGTCGGTTCTGTTGCGAACTCGGTAGGCACACCGCTTGAGTTTGCAGCTTTTCGCAGCGGTTTCGACGCCAAATATAGTAGAGCTAGTGCTTTTTGGTTTTTTCTGTCCACAACCATGATTTTTACGGCGGTCCAAACACATTTTGTCAGGAAAAGCACCAGCATTTTCGTGTTGATCGGCAGCTTGTCACGAAGAAAAAAAAGTAGTAAAATTAACATCCAAAGATAACAATAAACGCTCGTGGACTAATTGCCGGCTTATGACGCCGTCGAGCCGAGTTCGGCCCCTCAATGGGGACATAAATTTGTCTTTTTTTATTATTATTATTTAACGACTTCAATGAGGGAATTTTCACAAATTAATAAATGCCACCCCCCAAAAAAACCAACAAACAAAAACTAAAAAAACAAAAAACAAAAAAACAAAAAAGGGGGGGAGCTCCGCTTTTAGGCTTGGCTAAATCTGTATATTAAGCCTTTTAAAGGTCAAAACCTCAGCCATATAGAAACGGAACAGTTCGTCCCAAGCTGCAGACGTTTCTGAGATTAACGACGATTTGGAGTTCCTTCTGCTTTGAGATACAAATTTTAGCTGTGCCCCTACTTGGTTCAACTGGGTCATAATTACTATTTTTATTTGGCAACCTATGACAGAAAATTTGTAACAGATTAATTTGATGTATTGCTTTGTCTTATGAGAGACGAATAGAGCTGAAGCAATCTCTTGCGCAGACTATTTATCTCTGCTTTCTACTGCCTTTTGGTTTCGCATGGTTAGAGGGGATGACGTTTTGGAAACTAAAATCTAAGCCTTCTTTTGGACGCTTTTAGACCAGTCTCCAAAGAAATCATTCATTGAAGATGGTGATTACAGAAACAACAGACAAATTTGCTTTCTCCATCGCATTTGAGGGACTCTGCTTTCTGGAGACTTATCGCTATCGAATTCGTTCTCGTCCGCAGAGGCACTTGCCCCTCTCAGCCGACCGAGTCTGGTACCTGGTCCTAATCCTGTGCAATCAAACAGGGTTCGTCGTCTATAAGAGGGATATGTGGTTTGGGGTAAGAATGCACTTGATTAATATTCGTTAATGATCCTCTTTTCGAGGGCTGGTTGAGTTGCTGCTAAAGCAATAAACAAGTGACAATGACACACTGGTTGTGGGTAAAATAAGGGTGGCAGGGAAGCGTGACTTGGGTCAAGGGGCCCAGGAGGGGGGCCCTCCTGGGGGGAGGACAGATCAGGTGGTACCGGGGGTAGCCACCCTGGGTTAAATGTTCCGGACCTGCCTCCAGGGGTGAGGCCCATATCCCACAGTCCCGAGGGATTGTGGGAACCAGGAGGGGAAGCCCCGCCTGGGGGGAGTACAGATCAGGTGGTACCGGGGGTAGCCACCCTGGAATGGATATTTCTCCGGACCTGTCTCCAGTGGGCTAGAGGCTTACTGTGGGGTAAAGTGCAGCCAAAGGGTGCACTTCCCTGCCACCGACCTTTAATATCAAACGACAGTACGATTAAGGTAAATAACATAGGACAAAAGTCTGAGTAACAATGTAAATCACTAGTTTCATTAATACAGGAATGATAGGCTTAAGCAACCACTGTATATAAAAGCAAACGCCAAGTATACCGTAAAGAACTGAATATGTGGGTAAAATGGCAGAACACAAGGGTTCCAATCATGGGAGGGAGGGCGGGAAAAAAGAACTTGTGAGGATCTGCACGAAGCAAACAATGATTGCAAGTGGCGTGTGTGTTCGAACTAGAGGTAAGGGGCGTGCGGAGGGCACGTGAGAGAGCTGATTGGAACCATTGTAAGGCCTGCATTTACAGATATGAATCTACATTGGATTAGCTAAAATATTAAAGGATGCATTGTTAAACATAGGAACTCGTTGTTGTCGCCCGTGCTTGGACTTTGGGATCGAGTGATACTAGAGAGTTCGGAGCATGATGAGATTCCTAGGTATGCGAGACATTGGAGCTATGGGATTACATATCGGATAACATAAGAGTAGTCTATGAATAAAGTGTTACTAAACCAAATGTGCCTAGCTGTCTTGAGTGGTTTCTCTCAGGTCTCATTAACATCAGTTTATTGTTCCCATAAACTTGAACGAAGAATAGCGCATTTAGCACTTCTTCCTGTATCAAAAAATTGAATAAGTAAGCCTTGGGTTTTTGGGTTTGGTGAGTGGATCGCTAAACTGTCAAGAGCTTTCGAGCTGCAACAAAGCAAAATGGCAAATATTTCATGGATTTTCGCGGGCGACGCAAGAATAGAAGCTACTAAGTTATGCGCCTTATCATAAGAATGTAAAATGATACACCAGCGCTGCACTGTTTGTGATGAAAAGACGTTTAGAGTTTATCGAAGGCAGCTGAAACTATAGGAGGCCCTTCATGAGCCATTAATTATTAAGGTCACTGAGGGAGAGTGGTCTACGCAAACCCTTTTCCACTAAAGTAACGACTAAACAGCCGTTGTGTCCTGTCCCCCGTCCCTGTTATGGCAATACCGATGACCTCCTTGTTTCAACACCTGTATAGACCTTTGAGCCCTGGCCAAACAAGAACAGAAGTAGTCGGGAGTTAACCGACGGAATAGAGACTGAAGAGACCATCTGTGCATCACTAACATTAACTGCATAACTGCCTTTCAAACGCAATCGACTCTTCCAGCAGAATGCTAAAAGGTTTTTTTTTTCATATTGTGATTTGACTGGCCGAAAAGCTGATAATGGAGAGAAAAGAGAGAGAAAATTTACGAAGCGGTTTACCGTTGGAAGGTCGGAGACTGGTCGAGTTCGGATAAACTGCCAACTTCCCACGTGCCTGGCGCATGGGATCGTAGATTTGAGTTTTTAGTTTGAATATCTCTTTCTTTATTTGAAGAGTGGATTATTAAAACGAATGTTTAATGAAATCACTACTGCAGTAGTCAACTTCATATTTTGTTCTTCGAAGGAACGTGCTGCTTTGTGTACATGCAATTGTGTCCCTCATGCTTGTTCTTCTTGCTCAGGTGGGAAGCAGCGGTTATAAGCCTGGTTCCCATTTGTGATATGAGCGATACCATATATTTAAACATAAACAAGAGACAGGAGACAAGTGAACGGCACACATGCATACATGCATGGGGAAGGATCAGGAGGAGCAGCATCTGTTGACAAGGTTGAACAATTGGTGAGTTAATTAATGACCGTAACGTAGTTGCACCATGAGTAGGATTAGAAAATTGTTGTAAAACAAGTTGAGCAGTCCTGCTACTAGCATTTTGGCAGTATCATATTTTGTTTGCCGCTTGACTGCCATCTTACAAGCATTTTACATTAAGAATAATTTCTTTAGGTTACGAGCCACAGACCTGGTAAAAGGTATCGAAAGGTTCATTTTTTGATGATTCACGCATCTCCTTTTGTTATTATACATATTATTATATTTTCACTATTTTCTTTCAGAATGAGAAAATCTTGGGTGTTACTTGCTCCACAACCAATGCTCAAGAATATAACTTGAACGTAGTGAAAAGACCGGATAACCTGTATGTATATACATGCTCATGTAAAGGAACGTCTGCACTGTTTACAGAATCCGGCGGCACAAAGTGTTTAATCCATTACTGGGTGTGCCCACTGACAACTTAAGCTACACACCCGACATGTTTGTATACATATTTCGTGTTCAAAAGCCTTGTTGTCGCTCATAGCAGCTTTTGAATGCAGGAATTTCCTTTAAAACAATTTGTAGTTTTTAAACTTTCCCGTTTTTTTCGATAGTTCTAAAGAGGTCAAGAATAAATTGAAGCTTTATTCTTGTATTTTCTAACCTGCTAAAAGTTTGAACAAGTATATATATAACTGAGTACGTTTGAACCCAGTCTCAGTAGTGCTGGCCTATTTCCCTTATCACGGCAACAATAAATCATCTTCTGTTCCTGTGGTACAAAAGAAAAGAAAAGCACGAACGAAATAACGTTTACATTTAAATCAAGTAAGGTTTAACGAGCTGGATGTCAACGCATAATAGTTTCTTTGTGGCCCTGTTTTAATAAATTGTGTTCCTTGAGGCTCAAAATGGCACTTGCACAATTTTTTTGTAGCGGAACTCCTTTGCGGCCGAAGGCCGCAAGAGTGGAGCCCCATACTCACACTAAGAGGCATGCTGGTAATTTTTTATGGTCATGGCCAGCGGAATGGCTCGCAGGCGCGTGCGCTGTACGTCCATACGTCGCATTTCATGTCCATAGGTCGCCGTGTCGACCGGCTACATTCCTTATAAGGAGTCTCAAGCTCTTGGCTGTTGCGTATTCTGTCAACAAAGTCTTCAAAATAAATACTCGGTAACATTTTTAGTAAACGAGAGTAAAGGAGATCAGGTTAATTTTCAAGAGCCTAATCTCTCATCAAAAGAGACATGCGAGAAGAAAACGATGCCTTAGTTCTGTCATCAGATCAGTCTAATCAGATCAGTGACGCAATAAGGCGCGATTGCGCCATGTAACATCACGCAACCAGTTTATCATGGCGACAGCGATGCAAGGAGATTTCGTCGAGGATTTTTCAACTGACGACGAAGCACAAGAAGAAGAAGAAGATCCCAATCAGCTCTGGGAGGTGGAGGATGTTTTGGACTCCCGTGGAGAGGGGGAAGAACAGGAGGTCCTCGTTGGGTGGAAAAATTTTGGCTCCAAGTTCGACTCGTGGATAGAGTTACGCTCAAACCCGGAGCTAAGATCTTTCCTCGAACGAAACCAAGCGAACCGCGATAGCTCGAGCTTGGCGAGGCGTTAGGTGCCTACCTATGACCCTAATGACGAGTACAGGCTCAGCATTCGCCAAGCTGTTTTTGATGAGCTTGGCGCCCAGCGTGCGACGCCCAATGCTGACCGCGGAAGGGCTAGGAGGGCATACGTTAAACTTCCCTTCCTCAAAGCGGCTTTTCTTAGTTGTTTTGGGGAAGGGAAGTTTTACTTCCATAATAGACAGGCCGACGGCACCGGCCGTCAAAACGTCAAGCTCCAGGCTACTAGGGGGGAGCTTGACACTGTGCTTGGGGTGGGGTGGGGCTCCCGCAAATTGAGCACTTCCACTGTGTGCGAAGTCGATCCTAGCTATCCTGTTGGGATAAAATGGTTTTACAAGGCTAGGATCGACTTCGACCACAGTGTGCCCACGCTGCACGTGGCGAGGCGTCTACGTCAACCGACCGTCATTATGCTCGCCACGGAAACTCATGATCCCTGGGCCACCCTGGTTAGAACTAAGTTTCTGCAAAAGAAGGATCAACCGATTGCAGGTAACCATAATCATTTTGCTATTACTTTCCTTCCTATTTTAACTTATTATTGGTAAAGAGGAGATTCAAGCAGGAATATTCTCAACATTTTATGTGTAGGTGGGGTAGGTGTGCCCATGGAGAACCATGGAGGGGATTAGTAAATAGATGGTGAGAAAAGGGAAAACAAAAAGAAGAATGCAAACAATTATTTCATTTTAGTCAAATTGCCTGCCCTCTCAGGTACTTTAGAAAGTTTACTAGAGCTTTAGAATAGTCAAATAAACACATCATTATCGCCATCATACTTTATTTGGCAGAGCCTATGATGAATGTTACTATATACAAGTAATTACAAGTGGCATTCGTAGGACATTGAATTATTATGTTAATAAGAGGCTCCGCTCAAAGGGAGATCTTAAACATAATTAATTTTGTTAACCCTCCTCTTCTTCTTCCTCATCGAAGACTCTGTAGGTCATCCGGGTATCCTGCTCCTGATCCTCCTCCACCTCCCGGACAACCAGTGGATCTTCTTCTTCTTCTCGTTCTTCTTCACCGCTCCCGTCTCCAGGCACAACATGTCCAAGAAGAGCTCGCTTTCTATGTATGTATGTCCTCTTCTTACGCTCCTCTTCTTACGCTTACGCTTACGCTTCTTACGCTTTCTTGCAAACATAATGCGGTTCTCTCTTTCCATGACCTGAGAATAATTGAGACATGAGAAAAGGCTCTGGTTTACTGGTCACCTTTACAGCTAGAAACAAGGACAAAATGAGGAAGATGTTACAATCATTATGTCAAAAGCATGCAACCAAGAGTCCCTGACAGGAATCCGGTCAGACGCTCTTACCACTGAGGTACTGGGAGACTCGTAGCTGTCTAGGTCATATTTACTAGGGTCATTGCAACACACATTCTGCACACTGTTGGGATCAGCAATGTCGATGCAGGGGCAAGATTGAAATACAGTCATCAGACTATCTGAGCATGCTCAAACAGATGTGCATTTACATTTGCTGCAATAGGCCTACTGTTAATCCACGAAGGAGTATACTCAGTGCCACACAAGAACATTGGGCAATGGTAAGGGCACTAACATTCTAGTTACCAGTCTGATTAAATAATTTACCTAGAGCGTGTAACTGTGGCCTCTGCCACCCTTCTGTGATCCACGGTGAAATGCCTGGGACTGAAGGTGATTTTTGTTTTCCACTGGCTGGCAGTTCAGATTATGGATTACTCCATACTTCTCAAGGAACTGATGACAGTGGTATACAAGAACTATATGAGGGAACAAAGCAAAGTTAGGAACATTCACATTCACCTCACTGTCAAAAGGGGCTTGGCTCGCTCAAACAGTAAATACATACTTACCATGAATATAGGGGGTTACATCTTAAAGGGAAAAAATAGAAACAATATGCATTAACACTTGAAATACATGTTATGCTGTGCTGCAAGAGTTAAGTGATCTCACTATACATTGTTTGACTTAATGAAAGAGCCTCAGGAGACTACTTTTATCTTTGACAGTAATTTTCTTATTATTTTTCTAGCTTCAGGTAAAGGCTGAAGTCGGTCTTTTACTTTGGAGTCCAAACCACTGGAAATAAACAAACTTAATGAAGGAAGACATTGGCATCGACGTTTTATAGACAGCCACACATTCAATAGTTTAGCGACCCATGCAGGACTTTTCAACAGACTCTTCAGACCAAGCCCTGAAGGGGAACCTAAACTCACCTCATCAAAAGTTACACATTGGAAGTTTATGGCCCACTGTCTGGCATGATGATGGAATGTTTCAGGGGTCATGTAGTTGGCGTCTTCAGGGTTTGCCCTCAGAGCCAGCATCAAGGTGTGGAAGTCTCTCCACAAGTCAACCAGTCGATCCACTATAAGGCATGCCTGTGAATTATTGCTGTTAGGATCTGGAATATTACTTGCTTCTGGGGACTGAGAGAAAACAAAGAAAAAATGATTGACAATAGTAATAATATTAATTATTATTATCATCAACATCAGCAGCATCATCATCATATGTAGTAGTAGTAGCAATAGTAGTAGTGGTGGTGGTATAGTAGTAGTAGTGGCAGTAGTAGTAGTATTTGGAAATACATATTTATACCTCTACTATAAGACACAGTATTAAATTTTGTTTAGTTATTTGGTTATTAGGGTTTTGTTTGAGCAGGATTTTTTACAAACGCTTGAAAAAAACTTTGCTTTAAGGACTACTTTATAACTACTTACAAGGGAAGAGACACCATTCTTCTTCATCCAGTCTTTTAAATAGTTTTTAAGGGTGTCTTTTGTCCCAGTTGTGGGAAGGCCCCTTTCCCTGCAGATATTAACAAGTGATGTTTTGTTTACCACCATTTTCACTGCTACGCGACTTTTCTTTTCAAAACACCTCTGAGCACTTTGCAATACGCTTCCGTCAATCATACCTTATATGGGAAGTGTGTGATGTTACCGCAATTGAATTGAGCTCGAAGGAATAAGGATGGCGCCGAATTATCCCGTAAATTTGCGCTGGCGAGTCATACATTGACTAGTAAGAGGCTTTAGAGTCGTTAATGTTGCAAGAATACTTCACGTTTGGCATATATTTGTAAAGAAATTTCGACATTTCTTCAGAATTAAATACCCGCTCGGTGGATTATCCTATGCGGCCGATGGTAAGCGTGCGTTTAAACTCGTGAATAAGCTAAACCGAAGTGTGAAGTAATAATTCTAGCTTTTCTGACCTGAAAATAGCTCACGGCATGCTGGCAGTATCCCGAAGTGTACGAGGACGAAATTCAGGAGTGGATAGAGTATGCAACGGGAAAACGAATCATGATCGGCGTGCGATCAACCGATTTATGAGGAAAAGGGGTTTCACAAGAAGAAAGGTACGTATGCGGACTTGTTGCGTTTTTTTGTAAGGAACACTGCTAATTCTAATCACCTATCACCTCCGGAATGAATTGAAAAAACATAAGCTTATAATGCGCTTGTAACGTTTGTTGAACTACGTTTCGAGAATGTAAACATATAACGCTGTGACATGATAGGGAAATTGTTATTTCTACAAGCGGGAACGGGGAATCGAGGAAAATATTTAAGCTTACTTTCAAGTTTACTTCTTCGTTATAACTCAAGACGATTGCCAAAGAACGTGATGAGGAAAACAGGACGATGTATTGTCGTAGGATCGCTGAATTTCACTGAGAACAGTTGCTATTTATAGATGAGTCTGAGAAGTTCTGATTCATCTATAAATAGCAACTGTTCTCGGTGAAATTTAGCGATGACCTACGACGATACATCGCTCTGTTTCGCTTATCACCTTCTTTGGTAATCACAGTGAGCTATAACGAAGAAGTAAACTTGAAACTGTGCTTAAATATTTTCCTTGATATTTCCCCGTTCCCGCTTTTATAAATAACGATTTTTCATATTTTTCTTGCTATCATGTCACAGCGTTAACATTCACGTAGAACAATAAAGGTTATAAAGCGCTTATGCTTTGTTCTTTCATTCCATTCCTCGAGTGATAGGTGACTAGAATTAGCAGTGTTCCTTCCAAAAAAATGCAACAAGTCCGCATACGTACCTTTCTTCTTGTCAAACCCATTTTCTTCACGAATCGGTTGATCGCACGCCGATCATGATTCGTTTTCCCGTTGCATACTCTATCCACTCCTGAATTGCGTCCTCGTACACTTCGAGATTTTGCCAGATAATACTCGTGGTGAATAACATGTCGTGTGCTATTTTCAGGTCAGAAAAGCTAGAATTTTTACTTCACACTTCGGTTTAGCTTATTCACGAGTTTAAACGCACGCTTACCATCCGCCGCATAGGATAATCCACCGAGCGGGGATTTAATTCTGAAGAAATGTCGAAATCTCTTTACAAATATCTGCCAAACGTGAAGTATTCTTGCAACATCAACGACTTCAAAGCCTCTTACTAGTCAATATATGACTCGCCAGCGCAAATTTACGGGATAATTTGGGGCCATCATTATTCCTTCGCCGGCTCAATTCCATTGCGGTAACATCCCACACTTCCCATATTAGGTATGATTGACGGAAGCGTATTGCAAAGTGTTCAGAGGTGTTTTGAAAAGAAAAGTCGCGTAGTAGTGAAAATGGTGGTAAGACATCAAGCGTTGACAAGGACTTGTCTTGCATGTCATGGAGCACAGCTTTTAGGTCCAGCTTCTCGAGAACCACATTCAACTCATTACCTAAAAATTGAATTATGGAGGAAAGTTTATATATTAATGAAACAATTTGTTTCTAGTTTAATTAAAATGTAATGTTGCAGTGGTTGTCCATGCAATCTAGAAGAAATTAAGACAGGCTATCCTAAAGGGCCATACCAAAATTGACTGTTTTTGGTGAAATTTACTCATATAGCACTGTCTGTATGTGATTAACCATCCAAGGAAGGAGTCACGTAAAAAAAAAAATTAAATAACAACCTTGAAGGGAATACATGAAAAAGGGATATTGCAACTACTGAATTCAGTAGAATTAATTCAGTACCATTAAATAGTAGTATTAATTCCCATAATGGTTAGAAACTTTGTTTAGAAAACCCACCATCAAGAGATGACCACTTGATCGATGACTTGCCATCGTCACCTTTCACTTCAAAAAAATGAAAGCTGATGCCGATGTTTCGCATGGCTCTTTCGAGATGCTCTTCTCGCTTCTGTTCGATTGTCCAATTTATGACCTAAAAGGAAAAATAATTGATGGTGTAACTGTCTAATCCCTTGAGAAGGCAATAATGAAATGCTTGCTTACAAGAACACGTTATAGTTCCAAGTTGTAATAATTTGTCACAAGAGGCTTGGTATCTGTCTGTCTTAATAAAAAAAATGGAATGTAAGCTAGATTGTCACTGGTGAAAGATGTATAAAAATCATCTTACGGTCAAGATGTGCTTAACAGAGAAATGAGTCTCATTTATAGCAAGGAAGATGGCAATGCAAGATAATGTACATTTATAAACTGATAGAAAATAGTACACAGAACATGCACCTAACCATACACAGAGGACAGAAAATTATGCTGTTCTAATGGAGAGTGTGTTCAATTGATTGAAATTCATTGTCATCATTTGAAGGTAAAGCAAAGATTCAGAATAATACCTGGTTGAGAAGCTTTCCCATTATTCAAAGGAAGAGGCGCAACGTATCCACGACAACTCTATCAAAGGGGACATGTATTAGGGGCTCCTTGCTATGGCCTAAGCACTTATCTCCCCTTTTTTGTAACAGTGCTGGAATATCCTCATGGTTGCGAGAGATATCCCAACAGTTAGCTGCAAAGTAAAATGAATCAAAACACACCATTAACAGGGTGTTCGTTACCACTAAAGTGAACGGTTGTTCTCGTTAGAGTGACACATGTCATTTCAGCCTGGTTTAGCATGCTTCTTTTCATTTCAAACGAAATGAAATAGGACGTAATCAAATGGTTAAATTTTGAATGTTTCAAACGATTTGTTAAAAAGTGCCATCAACTCATTGAGTGTATACTGTAACACTAAAAAATTCTGGTTCCCAGTAAAGGGGTTGTAATTGCCATGTGTCATTTAAAGAACTATGTTATTTCTTATCATCTGATTTAAAAAACTCATTCAAAAAGTCAAGAATTTGTTCCTTGGAACATTTACACCATATGCAAAAGTATTTGGCTTTCGCGCCAGACAGTCCTAGCAATATGGCCAGACATTTCCAGTCACTGCACACCAACCTAACAAAAATGCAAACAGAAAACAAATTAGTTTACTTAGGACAATACAGTAGCTGGCATCCAGCTATAACTTCCAACATCATACTACAGTTAAGAGAGCCATTCTCTTACAGAAAGAAAATGACTAAAAATAAGAATGTGACACTTTGTTCTGCTTATGAGTGACTACTTCACCAAATCGTAATGACAGTCCTGTTAAAGTTGTGTTTGTACCTAGTGTATAACAATAATTATTATAAACCTTGATATATAGGTAAGTTAACATATTTGGATACTAACCACTCAATTTTGAAATGACAGCCGTTGAAATCCAGTCCACTCCTTTCCAGGTCTTTCATCTCCTGGAAGACATCTTTCATACAGGCCAAGAGTTCCTCATGACCTTCCTTTCCTAAAAAAAACAAATTACTAATCATAAAGCAACAAATGAGACTTAAGGGAATAGTTTAAAATACTATTGTCAGCAAAGGAACTTGAAGGTGAATATTATGTTTTCCTGTGTGCAGCTCATGTCGGATTTATTACACTTATAGTCCAATAATAATATTTCTTGTAGTTGCTCAAAGTAAATCACCTTTTCATAAGTTGCCTGTGGCTGGTTTATGAGAATGACATAGCCCATGAAGAAATGAACAGTACATGCTTTAATGTACAGTTAAAATGGATAACTCACAAAAGGGGAAAAAAAAAGAAACAGCACAAACATTTTTCCTACTACCCTTTACTACAACAAGTATTCATTTTACGGAAAGACACTCTCATATTCTTATTAGTCTGGTTTAATGTCAACCTATATGTCTAGTTTTTCACTTATTTAAGATCTGAAAGAAAAATGTAAAAACTCGCCATTATACAGGCACGCAGTGTACTGGTGATCAGGCTTGTGAATGTACCAATCTTCTTTGATGTTTGACGCCCATCCCCCGCAAACTGCAATCTTATTGTGGGCTCTTCTTGCCCCTTCAAACATATCTTGGAAGTCCTTCATTTCTAAAAGATATTCCAAGATATGTTTGATCTTCCTGCGACAACCATCCCCTTTAACAGCCTGAAAATTCAAAAATAATAATTATTAAGTTGTTATCCTTTCTGTAGCAAGAAAGGATAACATGTCCAACATTTATTGTTCACAATTTTAAAGACGAAAGGAAGAATGGAAGCAACAACTATTGTAAGCAGCAGTCTGGACTCAAACTAAAGTAGGTTAGAGTGAAACTGCCAGAAGTATGTTTATATGTTAATAAATTACCGTGCGGATGGGCTCAATGGGTATTTCAGCATTTTGCCTCTTCCTCTCCTTTTTTAACTTGGTCAGAGATGGAAGACCACTTCCTTTAACCATTTTCAGTTCATGGTACCCTGCATCTGCAATTGTGATACACCAAGACTTATGATCATGCAAAATGAAACATTTTAATTTCTGATGACAGATGTTAGCATGTGTAACACCTGATAAGGTCTCTCAGTAACCTAAAACAGTGAATTACTGTCAAAGTTAAACATGACCTTGCCATTGCATGTATGCCATTTGTCTCTGGAATCACCAGAAAAATCTCATCATTGGATTGCTAAATATCCATACCACACAGTCACTAAGTATGGAAAGCGTCACGTCTGGTTTGGGCCGATTGGCTGCTATTTCTTTTTCTGAGATACAAAATTTCTTTGCATTTTCACATTAACTTTTACCATTTAATAATGCTTTGTCCTTTGCCAAGAGGGCTTTTTTGGTCCTTGCTTCTTCTGCAGCTGACTCGGTCAAATGTATAGGCTGTTCAGTGCCACTACTGATTTTTAGTGTGACTGGGGTAGCATTACCCTCCACCCTGAATGTTGCCTGAAACAAGACACAGAAAGAAAAAAATTGAGCACGAGACTAACATGAGTGTTTCACGGCTTTGTGCTTTTTAACATCCTCTACATCTGAAAGACAACACGAAGTACAGAGTATTATGTACCTCTTCTAAAAGTCAGTCTGGGGGAAGCTTTGTGGACACAGAATGGAGGAGGTCTCTGATTTCTTGCTTCCTGTGCCTCTTTCTGCCTGGACTTAAGCTGGAAAATGGCTTCCCCTTTGTAAACACCTTCTCCCTCGAAGCAGCTAGTTTCTTTTCTAAGATCGAGATCTTCTCTTTGAGAAGAGCATTTTCCATGAGAGCACGTTGGAGCTGGGCATGGAATAGGCTCAGTCTCCAGCCGTGAGTGTCTCGATGCGCCCGCGATTCTCGCCACTTTCACGGCTGGGCGCACGGGTTTGGTTATTGTTTAGACTGACCAATCAGAGAAAAGCCCCCTGAAATTTGCGGGGCAGAATGCGCGGCCTAATTTAGCGGGATTTCGATAATTATCCAAGATGGTGGACGCTGCGAAGGTTGACCGTAAATTTGAGAATGCTTGCTCATACGCTCTTCATGAGTTTGGTCTTTATCATTTCAAGGAACAACAGCGTCTTGCTAGGAAGGAGCTAATTTTGGGACGAGATGTATTTGTCATTCTACCAACGGGTTCGGGAAAATCCTTAATTTTTCAAGCTTTTCCGCTGGTGTTGGATTACATTGAAGGAAACCACGGTCGGCATCAGTCTATTGTTGTTGTAATTTCCCCACTTCTTTCGTTGATGAAAGATCAGGTGAACTATCTTCAAAGCAAAGGTGTAAAAGCAGCTTACCTAGGAGAAGGACAAGAAGACGAAACGGTGAAGGATGGTGTAGAGAAGGGTGAATACCAAATTGTGTATGGCTCCCCTGAAACGTTCCTTGCTACTATTCGCTGGCGAAAAATGTTGTCAAGCACAGTGTATCGACAAAATCTGCGTTAAATTGCTGTAGATGAGGCACACTGCATATCTCACTGGGGATTTTCACTAAAGAAAGGAGAGAGGGCGTTTCGAATTTGGTTCCGAAGAATCAACGAACTGAGATCTCTCGTTGGACGCGTTCCGCTGTTAGCCCTAACAGCGACAGCAACGAAGGAGACTCGCAATAAGATCACAAAGACATTGGAAATGGACAATGCAGTCCTATTTTCCGCCATTCCTGATCGCAAAAACATTGCTTATGCAGTTCAAGTGACTGGCAGCGACCCTCAAACTACTTTCCAAGCACTCATTAATACATTGAAAGAAAAGAGACAAACTTGTGATAGAGTTATAATTTACTGCCCAAGAATTAAAACGGTGGCAGCACTCTATGGTATTTTTAAGGGAGAGCTTGGAGAAGACATGTATGTCAACAGAGATTGCAACCCACAAGAAAGGCAAGTAGAGATGTATCATGCAAGGATTGATGAACAAAATAAAGACACAATTTTGAAATCTTTTTCTGATGAAAATGGGTGCATACGTGTCCTTATTGCTACAATTGCTTACGGGATGGGGATAGACTGTAAAGGAGTAAAGAATGTTATTCATTATGGGCCACCACAAAACCTGGAGAGGTATTTACAAGAAAGTGGGAGAGCAGGACGGAGTGCAGACCTTAGTTGCAGGGCTGTTATTTTGTATTCTAATGTCATGTTGCAGCAATGTGATGAGGGTATGGTCAATTATATCCGCAACAAGAACTCAATTTGTAGACGTAAACTGCTCCTTGCTCACTTTGATGTTGATTTGTCCGAGATGGAGCACTACAGCAATCCTCATCAGTGCTGTGATGTTTGCAAGCAGAAATGTAATTGTGATGGGGATTCCTGTGGTTTTGTGTTCTTTGACAATGTGCTTCCACAGGACAGCAGTAAATCAACAATTGAGCGGTGTGTAACAACTGATCAAATGCAAAAACTAACTTACAAACTGAGGTATTTGAGGACCTCCTTCAACAATTACTTTATGAAAATGGCAATGGAGTCCTATGTACCTCTGCTAACATCAGTTGATTTGTTGTCTGGATTTGGTGACTCACAAATATCTCAGGTTATGGAACATGCTTCGAAGATTTTCTCCTTAGCCAATGTGTACCAATTTGTGGATATCTGGCATCCGGATGTGGCAATCGAAATACTATTTGTGCTTAATTTGGTTTTTGGTGACATTGACCATGATTTCGAAGATCATGATATGCAACAGGATTCGTTATGTTCAGTTCCAGACTTTGATTTATGGAGTAGTGAATCTGATGACAACGATGCAATGTTTGTTCCTAGTGATTTTTTTACTGCAGAAGATATGTATGGATACCCAGAAGATGAGGAATCTTTGTAAGGTACATATACATTAAATTATGTTTTGCATTGTACTCTTTACAGTTTTTTTATCTTGATAATAATTTCCAGACTAAACCTTTATTAGCGTTGAAAAACAAACAAAAAAAACCATGAAAAAAGCACACATGGTGGCTAACTAGTTTTCTATTGTGTGAATACATTGTAATGGTCAAAACCAGTTATTCACTGTACAGATAATTACATGTAACTGCATGAATATCGAAGCAAATTTGTCTGCTAAAATATAACATACAACATGTGTTGTTATACTAAGCTAAAACTTGGATTTTTAGCTTTTATATTTATATGCTAAAATTTGACTTGGTTTTTTTTTTCCAATTCTGGAAAATCCATTTGAAACATTCTGTCCATTGTTTGCCTAAACTGAAAACTGTTGACACACACACATGCACACCCACACACACACCTGTATTTACATTGTTGTGATAAAAATCAATGTTAAATGACTGATTTTAGTTATCCATGTTTTATGTTTTCTTATTATGCTTCAGATGGGTTGACAATGACAAAAAATCAGCAACATTACATGTAAATCACTGTTTAATACCAAACTGTCATTTTTTTTTCATTTTACCTTAGCCTTCTTCCTTCAGCAACATTCTTTTTGTGGTCATTTATCCACTTAAATAAAGAACTGGTGTCCAAAAGTTGTAAATAGTCACGTGGACAATTACGGAAAAACTTCAGAGGTTCCCTTTCAGGCTTCTTTGAGAAGACATCCTCTGTGACAAGTTGATCAACAATTGTCATTAGATCCCTGTGCATGTTTTTCTTTGTGTGTTCCACAGAGTTGTGGCGCACATTCATTTCAACATCCAGCCTTTCAAGCAAATTTAAAATAAGATAGAAAGCTTTACAAATTCTATTTACACTTGTTTCATTTACATTTGCACCTAAGGCCTTGAGGAGTTCTGAGACAGAGTGATTGTCATGCTCTAGGTTAAGATCCAGGAAAACATTGTTTCCTGCACCTCCTCTAGTGTTGACAGTACGGTTCCATGTGAGACGCTCTGCTTCACGTGGGGTCAGCAAGGCATGAACTTGAAACAAGTGATATAGGCACTCAAGGGCATACTTTGTGCTTCCTGAGCCATCCTGTCGAAAATGTAACAGGAAGAACTTGATAGATCTTAAAATGCGCAACCCATCTCCCTCTCTACTAGCATCTATGAAATTACGAAGTAGCAAAGCCATATTCATCATGCTGCAATGATAGTCAAAAACATCATCTTTGGTAGCTTCATTTTCTTCTGCTTGAGATGGATGTGTGCTAGCTAGCTGTGGTACCTCTTTGATTTCAGGAGGGGGGTCATGGGTGAGCTCATGTAGTCGCCTGCTCCGTCCATCATATTTGAAAGATGCTTGACAGCCTCTAAATCTGCAGGGGTATCTCCCATCAGGATTAACCTGCTGTCTTGCTTCATGGTTTTCCCATTCTTGTAGGGAATCAATATTACTGAAATGCTTGGCATACAGTTCAGTGTCAACAATGTATGTTGAAATGAACTTCAGCACCGTGCTTTGCAAATACTTTTGCTTTACAGGTTTAACCCTGTCTTTCATACTCTCACTGAAACCATTGGTAGTAGGCTTGTCTGTAACAGTCTTCATTCCAAAGAACTTCATTCCAGCAGCAACAATTTGAGCATCTAAAACTGTGTTTAGGAACCTCTTGCATGGTGCAGGCTTGTGTTGGGCATCTGACACAACGTCTCGCCAGTTAACGTAATTCCGTAGAGCAAATAAGGATGTTCTGTCGCATGCTGATGATCCATTGTAAAACCGTCCAAATATCAGCTGTGAAAGAAATAAATCATACAAATTTATTTTCTTCATGAACCAATACACCATACTCTATTAGAGATAACAAATACCATGGCATACCCTTACTTCAGTTTTAAGTAAAGAGCAAATTTTCTTTAAAAACATACTCAGGTTTTTATGACAAAAAAATGGTGCAGATATGTCTCAAATGTCAGATGTATTGTTTCAAGATACATGTATTAATTGGAGTGCATGATTTTACAGATAGCATTGTCTTGTTCTTTCAGACAGAACCATGATCACAAGACAGGACTAGTGACCTGAGTTGTATTATCAAGCATCACACAGCCAGAGATTAACGCAGTTCCTGTACCATGAAGCAACCAGCTATTTCACTACTCCTGCTTGGATGGGATGCTAGTCCATCCAAATCCTACATTTGCGAGTCACCATAACCAGACAACATTAAATCAACTGATGTTAGCAGAGGCACATGGTATAGGATTAATGCCAGAAGTATGTCTCCGGTAGCCATTTATACACCTGAGTGAGAGAGAGAGAAAATGTGGAGTAAAGTATCTTGTCTAAAGAAAGAACACGATGGCAGGGACTGGGCCTTGAACCACCGACCTTTAGATCTGAAGTCCAATGTGTTAACCACTACACCACCATGTCCCCACCAGCAGAGGCACATGGGTTCATATTTATTTAGCTGCCTACCCATTTATACACCTGGGTAGTAAGAGACAGTGTGGATTAAAGTTTCTTGTCTACTGAAACAGTTCACTAGTACACATTTGTACACCTGCTTGCCAGCAGACCTCAGGGCCTTCCTTATGGCATTTAGTTTACAATGTCTGAAATATGATCTGATTGCAAGTTGCATTCAGTGCCTTGGAAATGCCACTTCTCCTTTCATAGTATAAAACCACCCATGGAATGTGCAGTGTGTTCCACCTATCAACTTTCAGATAACTGTGCTTGACAACATTTTTTTGCTGTTGGCTTCACCAGGGAATGTCTAGAGTTAAGCTAACAGTTTGTTCATCCTTTTCAACACTACCTTCTTCATTCTAAGCTGGTTTGACAACTTTGCATTGCAAATGTTCACCTGATTTGTCATCAAGAAAGAAGTGGGCAGAGAATTCCAACAATGAGAGACTGCAGTTATTGGTTTCCTTACTTGTGATCAAAGACCAAGTGTGATAAAAAAAACTTGAAAAATCCAGAACACGTTGGTAGAATGATTCTTAACAAATGGATATTAAACCAGTAACTAATTCCTTCAGAGTAAGATTCAGTTTCGTGAAATAAGGCCAAGCCACTCCACAGCACTTTACATGTACAGTGGGTCATTGATATGAGTTTTTTAATTAACTGGCTTGATCATTTGATTATCGATAAGGGGAAAATATGATGAAATAACGAGATGGCGATGGTTGCCCCTCTTTCCATTTAACTGTCCTCTAATTTTATTGGAAAACTGCCACATGGCCTTCAGTTATCTGTGAGGTTAAGATGGGAGTGCAGCTAAATTATCCAAATGTGTGGAAATGGTACCACTTCATCATAACAATTCCAGTGTTTGTAAAAGGGGAAGTTTTAAACCATGGAACAAGGCCAAATTCTAGTGAACCCTGGAACTGAGTAAATCCAAATGAAAAATAAGTTATTACAAGTGAGGTGTGCAAATATGAGTTTAATTCGTACCCCCAAAAATTTGTTCTCGAGGTGCCAATCTGCTAACTGAAAGAAAAGCCCTTCTAATCGTCTGCCTCTTGTGTATGCATTGCTCACTGAAAACTGTCCCTCCAATCCTCGTTCCATGGTCTTTTGGTCTCCAACTACAGGAACTCGGTCAAATATTTCTTTACCAGTTTCACTTGCTTGGGGCACCCACTCATGAAGGCTTCTGAGAATATCGACCATGTCCTCCCCACGGTTTTCATCTTTAAACATGATTCCTAGCTGCACCTGCAAATCAACAGATGCCCTGTTACAACAATCTAGAAACGGAAACTTGCACATTTCAAGTCGTTTAACAACTGTGTTGTTGTTGTTTTCTGGAAAAAAAGAAGCAAAATTCTTGAAAGAAGTAAGAAGAAATTCTCTCAATAATATAATACCAATGCACGGGGATTAGTATGTAAGACAAATGTCTGAGGCTCAAATGGCTTTGGCACTCTTGTAGAAAATAAATATTGAATGATGAATATCTAAACATGTCTATGGACAGATTGGGTTGTAGCTTTAGTTGGTAGCTTTTGGGTTCACTGCGTGTTCTATAAAGAAAATTGTACAGAGACATTTGGGGTGCCCTTCACCTATGTTTGCACATGAGATTTGTTAATCCTGTTGTCGGAAGACCATTATTTTTTATAGTACAACGCTAAATTTTGTCATGCTCCCATTGGTCGAAATCGATCACGTGACGTGATAGTGTCTCTCCGTAGCGGGCGCCTATGAGCGCATAGTGTCCGTTTTTGGCAATTTTTGCTCAAAATTTAGCGTTGTACAATGAAAACAATAGAGCCCTTCTGTCTCAGGCCCTATGTGCGATAGGTTCCCTTGGAAATTTGATGTTCAAACTTCATATAAGCCCTGGAACTATGTTCTCGGGCTACGATTTGTTGTAAACATCAAATTTCCTTGGGCAACCTATCACACGGTATGGCCTTCAACAGAAGAACTCTATTGTTTAAATAGTCACTATATGTAGAACTATACATATATGCAGCACGGATCCCCATGAGAATACAAGTGATTAAAGTAAAGAATGTCAATAATGTTTTCTCTCAATCCCTTTCTTAGTTTCCCATAATCTCGGGGTTGTAAACATTCTACAATGTGTGAAACAGTTATTGCACTCAATCAATTTCCTGGCTAGAACTTTTGATTATGTGGATGTGCTGTTTTCAGTAACCTAATATATCACCTTAGAGGTGAAATATCAGATACTTAAGCAATATACCACACATTTCTATGGTTTATTGGCTCCATAAACCACGCGGGTTGTTGGAAGAACACAAGAAGAGATTGTAAGTCACAAGCTGAAGGTGAGTGATTTACAAGCTTTTCGAGTATTATTCCAACATCCCAAGTGGCTTATTGAGCCACTAAACCATAGTAAATAATGTGTGGTATATTGCTTTCATATAATGACTACATTTTCCATGTGGTTTATTGGTATAATAATCAATAGGTATTGACCAATCACAGTCATGCATTATCTTTAGTTATTGTATAAATTATTACAGACATTCAATTTTGTGTATTTTCATGGTCTCCAAAATATGTGAGACAATTCAAAAATGAAGGAGGCAACTATTATTTATGGATATTTCTTTGTATATTTTGTAGCATATTTTTTTACATTTCCAAACCTGTCTAGTTTATCTCAGGTTGTGATAATGAATCTTAGACAAAGGAAATTACCAGTTTAAGTGGTTTGGAAATTTGCAAGCAAAACAAATTAATGCAAACTTATGAATTTACCTTGCTTGAGGGCTTTTTCATTTCCTCTGAATATTTATGCTTGATATGGTTTGGCACAATATCTTTGAAAATTTCAAAAGCAGGAAAGTGTTCCACAAAAACTCTTGACACTAGCACCACAAAATCATTCATTATTTTATTGTGGTCCTCTAATGCTGGCAAAATGTCCCTGTTTGGCAACTCTAGAATGTCTGCAAGTGGCTTGTCATCAGAAATTTCAACAGGATTTACTCTGTCAAACACTGTGTTGTGATTACACCAGTGATGATCTTTGTTTTGATTTTCAGATGTCATTTCAGATGCCTCAATCTTTATGTCGAGGTTGTCCAAAACGAGACAGTAACTTGAGGGTCTCTCCTTTGCCAATGCATCCAGTTGGTCTGTTACACTGTGAAGTGTGACTTTGCTCTGTTCAATATCTTGCACCAAATCTGCATGTGCAGAAGTCATAGCATCATTTGTCTTCAATATCTTTTCCAGCTCCAACACCCTCGAGCTTATCTCCTTTCTCTGCTGTTTGAGCTCATCTTCTTTTTTCAAGTAATCTGAGACCTGTTCTTTCTTTTGGATCAACTTGGTGCAGTAATCTTCACCAACTTTCTCTAGTGCTCTGTTGATGCTTTTAGGGGACATTGAGAGGCCCAAATGATTTAGTCTGATAAATCCCTATGAAAGAAATGCATGTTTAAAACTTATGCTGTGTAATGTTCTAGAAATGTAGGATGGTGAGACCTACCTAATGGAGCTGAAGGGCTAACTTTTATTACTAGCTAATTCTCCTCATTATTAATGAGGGGTTGTATTGCCATTTTACAATTTCTCAAATTGCTGGGTTTTGTGGGTAAGGATTGACATGTATTATATACAGCATTAATTTGATATTGAAGAGAGGTGTCGAGTGACATCTCGTTCCCTTTCTTTTGTAAAAGGGTAGCTTGTGACATCCATGTTCTTTCTTTAAGACAAAAAACAACTTTAATATTTGACTTGGGATCATTTACCTTCTTTGCCAGTCCTCCAGCTTTCAGCATAAGGCTAATGACGTACGGAATTAAGCTCATGGCTGGATCTCGAAGTTTTAACAGGATTCCAGCTGCAAGGCAAATGCCTGGATACCTATTCACGTCTGTCTGATCACGTACAAATTTTGGACTTGCAGCAGCGTTTAAAACCTTGTGTAGAAAGGGAGTTTTTCTTCAATCTCTTTTCCTGCCATGCCCCAAGAGAAATTTAGCATCAGTTCTTTTGTAGGTGTCCTCAAACAAGAAGGTGATTTCGCCGAACAAAGCGTCTTGGCTTCACTGCTTATCACATTGCACATCTGCTCTTCTATACCCTCTCTGAGCTTTGGGGAAGACAGCATTGCGGCGACTATGGACTTGAAATCACTTCCTCTTGCAGGTGCTTTTCCCAACTTAGTTAGCTCTTCTGGCAGTTCTCTCGATTTTTTCCCGCTTGAGTAGTTGACAGTTACCTATTTAAAACAAACAATATCGTAAGCTTCATTTTGAAATACCTTATTGTATCAAAGTTAACAATATAAACATTTTTCTAATTTTGACGAGAAGGGAAGCTTTTCTTCTCCTACCGACTGGCTTGCTACATGTTTTGACTGATTCTTTTTTAATATTATTTCCTCCTAAACTGTTCTCAACAGTTTGTTCACAAGATACATCGAAGCACCACTGTTAGACACAGGCTTTTCAACACAACAGCCGTCAACTGAAAGAATTCGGCTATATTTCAACCACCGACAGAAAAGAAATAGGATTGCGCGCGTCGAAATTTTATCTTTGAATAACAGTTTTTCGAAGAAAGACGAACGTATTCAGCTTTATAAACGCAGTTATGAGGTCGTTGGATTCTCTTCTTAAGCATTCTAAAAATAGAGCCAAGGGCGAAAGAAAAGTGACAGGTAAACGGTCCTCTTAAATTGCTATTTTGAAGACGAATTAAAGGCGAAATTGACTTCTGGCATTGTTTCCTAGGCGGTCCGCATTATGTTTATTTTGGTTTTGCTTTTTTCCCAACTACTATAGGTATATTAATCTGGCAATTGCACAGTATTTTTTAGGGATAATAACAACAGGAGGAATTCACTTCCAAAGTACAAATCTGTATAGGCATAACTTATTTAATTTTATGATTAACTTTTTACACGTTTGGAGAAAAAACCCGTTGAGTTTTTATAGCAATATTCGCGTAATTGATACTCTCTTGTTTAGGAGATAAAGCACTTCTGTTGAAGTTTTAAAAAGGATATGAATAGATGAATAATTGAAGGAAATCTTTTGCTCACTTGAACATCTCATTTAGGGCAATACCAGCGACTCACGTTCAGATTCAATTTCGTCTCCCACAAATTTCTTTCAAGGCTTAAAGAAAACGAGATGACCGGACTTTTTAAAGAAAAGGTTTATATCCATTGCTCAACAAGAGCATTTTTTTCTTGTCGAAGTTTTCATTATTTAAGCACTGAAACTAACCTGAACAGTAACGCTGTCGTCGTTGGCATTATTTAACTCTTCTGTAGGACTAAGCTCATAAAGCGGCTTATGGCAAAATAAAAATCCAGGAGAAAGCGTCTTTGCCACGGACGATAAAGGCCAAGGTCCTAGCAGCCGCTGAACTGTAGGGTGTGGCGATGGTTGTGGTGTTTTTGCTTCTTTATCTTCAACATTGGTAATCTTTTCACAGCTTCCAACAGCGAGACCAAAATTTAAACTTCTAGCAACACATCCGTCAGATAAACCTGCTCGAGACTGTCTCTTCGGGTCGGGCGATTGGTGAGGAGTAACATCGGAAGGCAGGCAGCGTTTCGTACGTTGTTGTGCTCCTTCAAATCGTTTTAACACTGAATTCCTGAGTGTTTCAATATTGGCTTTAAGTTTGAAAAACTTCTCAAGGTCCCTATAACAAGGGGTTTCGCAGACGTATCGATGAGAGTTAATTTTTAACAAGTCACTCGTCACTGGCAACAGTTGACAAACTTTTTCCAACAATTCGTTCTGCGCTAATGAACGCCGTTTTCGGGAATTGGCTTCTTCCCTTCCACAGAGAAAACAACCGTCTTTCTCTTGAAATTTCGCACTTTTAGGAGGCGTTTCAGGCATACTTTTTGCATTTCGCTTTTTTCAAGACGATACAAAAAAAAAACTGATAAAATTTATGCAAATGACGTGTGGATTGTCTGCATAATTATTAAAATTGTAATGACGTCACGGACAAGCAACCAAACCCGTGCGCCCAGCCGTGAAAGTGGCGAGAATCGCGGGCGCATCGAGACACTCACGGCTGGAGACTGAGCCTAGGCATGGAAGTGCTGAGGAGAAACTGGTGAGGTAAGCTGTTGCACAGCTGGGTTTACAGTCACTGCAGACTTAAACTCAGGATTATAAACTCGCTGCCTCTTTACAGCACTTCCACCAGGAAGCCAAAAATCGCACATATATCCTTCCATTGTCAGAATTAACCCACACTGAACCCAAAACCTTTACCGCCAATTTAATTTGAAAATGAGCGCGAAGTAATAATTTATTTTAGAAAGCATTGTTCTAAAGGTATGCGCTATCAGATTACTAAACTAGAGCTAAAGAATGGCGCAAAAGTGTGGTAAAGGTTCCATAGACTTACCTTGAGCCTGATCTGTTGATACAGTTGAATTTCATCAAACGGCTACCTTGAAGACCTTAAAAAGAGCAAGAATAACCGGTTACGACAAATTTATACCCAGACATTAGAAAGAAATGACATTGAACAAAATCAGAAGCAACTCTAGAGGGTCAGAACTAAGAAAAATCATTTTTCTTCAATTTTGTTTTAAAAGACAGCTAGCTGCAGTCATTTTCCTTCCTTCGTCCGCCATATTGTTTCTTCTTCTGCTTTGTGAAGGAATTAGCCAATCAAAAACCGAATTTTCGAGGTCCCAGGCCTAAACGACACCTTTCGAGAGCGCTAAGGGAGGCTGAGTGGAGACAATTTTGTCTTCACCGCTCTCCACAGGGTCTTTTTTCGCAAGTTCGGCGAGCAGTTGAGCCAGCGGGAAACGCTCGAAATTTGGCGCGAAGCGAGGGAAAGAGATCAGATTCGGCGCGAAATAGATGGTGGCATGGTGAAATTTAGGGTCCACACGATCGAAGAGAAACGAAAACTTCGCAATTCACGGCAGAAACGAAAGCGTAAACAAAGGGCTGCCGAGAGGAAAGCTTTAGAGAGAGTTAAATTGCAAAAGACGCGCGAGGGTCGCTTGAAAGAACACGCGAAGCTGCGTGAAAAAGCACGTATATACTGCCGCAAGTGGAAAGAAAAATGTGCTGAGAATCAGAAGCTGAAAGAGCTATGTCACAAAAGCACGCACCACCCACAGGTAAGCAACGCATTTTGCCTCAATGTCGCTGCCGGGGGAGTTTTAAAAGGTGCCCCGGAAAAGAACCAATATTTCACATTGTTTACGTTGCCGAAATTCAATATTATGCTGGGGGAAATGAAGGGAGGCGAGGAGGGTTGGTGGAGGCCGAGCATGTGTAGAGCACTTGACTTTTGTGAAGATTTCTGGGTTACAATCCCCACCTGGAGGCTAACACTGTTTGTTACAGTTCCCCAACCCAGGGACTGTCATATCTGTTTTAGGGCATCTGATCGTGCTTAATCAACCTGTGCCTCCTAACAAAAATTGACATGTCTGCAACTGAAACCTTGCATAACCTCAGACTTCAAGTCCACATTCTTCACACATGCCCTCCTACCCTGTGCGACCTAGCCTTCTCTTCCTACCCCATTTGGGGAGAGGGTAAACTTTCCATAGGTGCAAAATAGAAACCATCAGTGATATTTTGGGAGTTACCCCTGTAGTGTTTCCATGTGCCATCCGCAGATGCTTCAATGGCACATGTTTAGAGGGATAAAATGTGGAGGTATTTATGTATTTTGTTCTCATCTATACAACAAGTAAGCTGACACAAATGAATTAACAAAGTTTATTGCAACCTCGTTCCCAGGACTTCTTGCCTTTTTTAATTTGGTCCCTTTACTGCTTTTAACTGAATAATCACCCTGTACTATTGTGGCAAACAAGGCCAAAATTACAAGCATAGCATCCATTTAGCTGTTTCTGTAAGATTAACTAATTTTGTTGGTAATTATGGTTGCAAGATGTAATGTACACTGGCGGGGGGGGGGGGGTATCTTAAAATATATTTTATAACCAGAGCTAAGTTTTTAATAACAACTAGCCTGTAAAGTTATTTGCAAAACATTCAACTTACATACTTCTTTTTTCTTTTGACAGGGAGTTTTACAAAACAAGGCATCTTTTAATAATAATTCCTCAAATGAGCTTCTTCCTATCGATACACCAGCTTGTCTAGGTGAAGGTTCTTTTGGAAAATGTTTCCTTAGGACCTACTCAAGATTAAACATTCTTGTTGCTGAGAAACAGATGTCAACTTCTAGTGTCAGTGAAATTATTAAAGAAGCTCAAATAATTCAACTGCTCTCACATGCAAACATCCCAACTATCTTGGGGTACAGTTGGAGCAAAAGCCATTTTCCATAGTTTTGGAGTTCATTGGTGAACAACGCAGTTCATCTACTGTCCATGAACTTCTTCAAAGAAAGAATACGCTAGACGAAAGAACTTGGATAAAGATTTCTTTCAATGTAGCTGATACCTTGGCACACATGCACAAAAAAGGCTTTCTCCATGGTGATTTGAAAAGTAACAATATTGTTGTTTCAAATGGAAAAGGATATTTGATTGACTTTGGCAAAGCATGTGCAACAACATCTCCATCAGCTAAAAAGTACCAAAAAATTTACCCCCATATTGCAAGTGCTATGTGGATCACCGTGCAGTAAGCAGAGTGATGTTTACTCTTTGGGAACAGTCCTAGAAAAAATTGGAAAAAGGAAAAACATTGCAGTTCTTTCAAACATAGCTAAAAAATGCCTAAACGACCATCCGAGTCAACGAATTACCCTAACTGGAATAATGTCAACTCTGTCAACTCAAAATGAGCTTCCTTTGCAAATTTCAAAATAAAAAAAACATTCTGGACAGCTCCTCTTTTACCTTGCTGAAAATGTCCTAGTATTTGGGTGTCACAGGTTTGGAAGCTGTAATTTTTCACTTCCTAAATTCCAGTTGGCAACAGATTGAACAAAGGTGTGCTAGTCAAACACTATGTATAGTCTACATGTATAACACACAGTTCATGTAATGAGTCTTCAAATTAGCTGGAGTAAAGTTTGTTTTTCATCAGGGGCCCCCTTGGGGTCTTCCTGGTCCACTTGTCTCATTAATGTCACAAATGGAGTGGGAGAAAGTGTGGTACTTTTATCAGGTCTTGCAATGAGCTCTACTACCCAAGAAGTGCGCTTCCCATTGACTCAAATCAATTTGATGTGGTGACTTCAATGAATCGTTCTTTTTGGCCATTTCATCATATTTCTCGCTACAGGAAATAGCACATATCACATAATGTCTTCAAAGTGAACTGGAATGTCTGCTTAAATTTACAGCCAGGGTTGCATCTGAAGGCTCTTCCTATTGTCAAGATGGCTCATCTTTCGGCATCTGGCTGTCAGGATGTCTCATCCTTTGTCAGTGAGCTGACATCTGTAACAAACTAGGCATATACCACACACTGTAGATGTATAAGAGCATTTAGGAATGGTGCATTTGGAGGCTCTTCCTGTTGTCAAGATGTCTCGTCTTTTAACAACAGGCTGTCAGGATGTTTCGTCCTTTAACAGCGAGTTAACAACTGTACCTGTAACAAAACAAAACAGGGACGGTGGCAATTAGACTGTTTGATCCATGCAGTTTTTAAATATCCATCATAGAAAAAATAATATGAAATTATTCCTGGGCTTATCTGTAGGTAAAAGAAATGTCAGACACCACAAGAATCGATCTGGTTAATTTTCAGTAAAAAAAAAATCCAAATACATTTTCTGAAGAGCACAGGCAGCCATGATAAATTGTACGAAATGCTTCTCAGCAATGACCAGCCCCTCCCCTTCCCTCTCCACCCCCAGTGCATATTGTTATTACAATCCACTCAAGGTTGTATATTATAGCACTACATTACATTGCACCAAAACTGGCATTCCCCCCTGCTTGAATAAACAAAACTTTATCTGCCGCATCCCTTGCACTATGTCCTTGCCTTGCTGAGACACAACGTTGAGAAACTGTGAGAAGGAAGGAAAAATGCCATAATTCCTGCGATTCCGCTGATTGTAGATCATTCTATCGGAGGGGCAATTTCGTTTTTTTCCCGAAGCTTTTTCCGAATTTTTTTCTATGAACCATGAATGGCCACATTTATGCCGATAGAAGGCCAATTTGGCCTTAAATGCAGTATGATCTTGGCCCACCTTCAGCTCTGAACCGCCAGAAAAAACCGTGTCGTGTGACGCAGTGAATATAACGCATTTCCATCTGCTTGAATTTGTTATGGTGGATTATAGAATTTTTTCTTCCCTTTTGAAGCTACTGACTTTCAAGAAACCCTGCAATGTTTTCAAACAACAAAATAATCAGTCCAAAGAATAAAGCAATGAATCGTTCCATGCTTGAAAACAGAGCTTCTCTCCAAAATCACGCGACGCGACGCGACGCGACTCTTTCAGTAAAGTCCTTACGAGATCATCGGTTACCTAGTAACCAGGTGAACTACGAGTGGATTACTGAGAGATAACTTTCTTCAATGTCTGATGGAATGACGGAAAGCTCGAGAGGGTGCCAATTGACGCAGCTCTCTAGTTTCATTCAGTAGCGTAGCAACATGCATGTTACTACAACAACAACAACACACTTTATTTGCATTCCCAATTACAAATGGTATTGCAAAAGTATAGGAAAATAATGATAATAATAATACGAATTACATCTAAAGATATGTAAGGGTAAGTAATAGGATCAACTAATTGACGATTGTTGCGATTGTCGATTCATTTCTTAGTGCAAAAGCTTCATAAATGAAGTAACCTAATTTTTTACAGAGAAAGGCATCTATATTATTAAAGAGAAATATAATTTTTTGATTGTTATCTAAAGAACTAAAATCAGAATAATTTCTAACAATGTAGTCTATTAGAGATTTTCTAATTGTATTATATCTACTACAATTAAGTACAAAATGTTCTTCGTTTTCAACTTCATTTGAGCTGCAGTTTTGACAGATTCTCAGATGCTCAGGAAGTTTAGGATAAGAATGTCTACCAGTTTCAATTCGTAGGTTATGGTTGCCTACTCTAAGTTTTGCTACTGCCCGACGATGTTTAAGATTTGTAATTAGTTCTAGTGAGTTAGAGGGAGTAATATCTGTTTTAAAAGTAGAGTAAAATTTCAGTTTTTTGTTACATCTAATCAATTCATGTTGATGCTTTTCTAAATCAGTTTTAAAGTTTTCGATTATTTTGGATTGACACTTTTTAGTTTTTAATCTATCTCCATTTGTATCAATCATAGTTTGAAGATCAGTAGAGAAATCGGTACCATATTGTTTAAGTATATCATAGATGGAGAGCATAAAGCATTTTTTTCCAGAGTCTGCCAGTTGAGTTGAAATTTGAAGGCATTGTCTGGCAACGCTTGAATTCGGCAGGTTTAGTAAGTGAAGCGAAAACTTGAGTGTATTAGAGAAAATAGTTAGTTTGAGAGGGAGTCTTCCGGTTTCATTTCTTGCTGCGACATTCGATGCTCTTCTATTAAGGCAAAGATAAGATTTGTAAAATTGCGAGTGAAAGCGTTCGATAGGATCTTTCTCCCATTTGTTAAGATTGAGGCTATCATATGCCCCCCATATTTCTGAACCATATAAAAGAACGGGTAGAAAGGCAGCATTAAATAAGAAATTACATTTGGATATAGAGAGTTTGTTGAATTCAATATACCTTTTGAACGCAAATACTGAACGTCTAGATTTTTCGACTAAACTCTTTTTTGAGGAGGTGAAACTCCCATTCGAGCTAAATATTGTTCCCAGGTAGGTGTAATCTGAGGTATTAATAATTTGGTTTCCATTTAAAAAGAAAGAATATTTTTCCCGGGTGCTTTTACGGTTCTGCTTTTGAAAAATTAAAACTTTTGTTTTCCGAAGATTTATTTTCAACAGCCATTTTTGTACGTAATTTTGGAGTGTGTCGATTTGCTTTTGAAGACCTGAAGCACTTTGAGATATAAGGACTAGATCATCCGCGTAAAATAAACAATTAAGTGGATCCCCATTTGGTATAGGGTAATTGCGTCTGTATCACGAGAGTTATCTAGAGTAAAAGGAAAGTCGTTTAAATATAGATTGAATAGTAGAGGAGACAGAATACATCCTTGTCTTACACCCCTGTTGTAATTAAAGAATTGGGTCCTACGATTTCCGCACTTTATGGCGCATTTGGATCTAGAGTACATGTCTGAAATCAGTTGATAAAAGTGTCCACCTAGTTTATAGGTAATCAGCTTTGAAAGTAAACCATCATGCCATATAGAGTCAAAAGCTTTTTGAAAATCAACAAAACAGCAAAATAATTTTCCCTTATTTGCATTAGTTACATATTTGTCAATAAGAGTTCGTAAAGAGAAAATGTGATCCGATGTCCGAAATCCCTCTATGAAACCAATTTGTGAGGGATGTAATAGATTTTTGTTTTTGGTGAGATTTTGTAGTCTATTATTTAAAAGGGCTGTAAAAAGTTTTCCAAGGCAACTAGTCACGCAGATGCCCCTGTAATTAGTTGGATTTGACTTTTCCCCTGATTTAAAGATAGGTGTAATCAGTCCCATGGACCAACAATCAGGAAACATTCCTGCATCAAGAATAAGATTAAAGAGTCTTTTCAGTGAGGTCATCAATAGGTGACCGCCACTTTTTAACATTTCATTTCGTATTCGGTCTGTACCAGCCGCCTTCTTGTTCTTTAGTTTTTTAATGCCGTTTCTTATTTCACTCTCCGTAAAAGGATTGTCAAGTTCATTATAATGCAATAGAGACTGTTGTTTACGTTTTAGTTCTTCTATAACAGTCTCTTGTGTTTTGGAAAAGGTTTCTTCACTTGGAGCAGAGTGTAGTTGTTGAAAGTGTGTTAACAGGTCATCTATAGGGACATTTGAATCAGCTGTATTGGAAGCCGATTTTGACATGGTTTTTAAAGTGGACCAAAATTGTGTGGGGTCATTTGTTTTGACGAGTTCTTGTATTTGAGTATCTTGGTATCTTTGCCTTTTATGTTGTAGCATGGATTTATATTGTCGTTTTACCGTTAAATATTCTTGTCTTGTCTCTTCATCATGAGGATACGTCTGCTTTTTGTTCGAAATACGTCTCAAACGTTTTCGTAAATTTTTGCAATCTTTATCAAACCAGACTTGTGATTGTCTATGTCTAACGAACTTCTTTTTGTCCAGAACAGGTTGTAATGATTTCTTTGCAGCAGCATCTATTATCCTTGTAAATTTATCTACAGCCTTGTTAATGTCACCTATTTGAGTTAAATTTTCTTTTTCAAAAGCAGAGATCATGTTTTGCACTTCAGTAGACTGTAGAGCTGAAATAAATTTTTCTTTAGAATCTGGATTCCATTTAAATTGTCTCGGTAGGTTGAAGAGAGTTTCCGTTGGTTTTGTGTTCTCCTTAAGCGTGAGGGAGTCCTTAACTTTTATCCAGGAAACTAACTGGCAATGGTCCGAAAATGGGGAGGGGTGACGAACCACAAAATTCTGAAAGATGTTCATTGTCTCATGATCTGTTATGATGTAGTCAACTGTGCTTATTCCTTGACTTCCGTGAAATGTTATTTTTCCAAGAGAGTCGCCCTTGCAACGGCCGTTCAGTATTCTTAAGTCTAATGATTTGCATATTTCGATTAGGGTTTTACCTTGTTCATTTATGTGGCCATCAAAACTATTCCTGTTTGGTACTTGTCTTGGTAAGGGAAAATTGTCGTGTGGTATAAAATCGTTAAGTCCTTCGACTATAAAATCATTTTCTGTTCCAGCACGGGCATTAAAATCACCCATTAGTACAATCGAATAATCGTTCTTTAGGTTATTAATATCATTTTCGAGATTGGTGAAGATGTCTGGGTCGAAATAACGTGAGTCTCTTGGTGGAATGTAGACCGAACATAATAGTATGTCTTTGTCTGTTTGAAATAGGTTAGAAGCTATTCGACACCAAATGTAATTAGGGGTTTGTTTCAAAAGTTCGACATATGGTGTTAAAACGTTTTTAACTGCAACTAAGAACCCCCCTGAGCATCTTCCAGGTCTTTTTGTGTTTCTTTTCATTGGAGGACTCATTGCTACAATTTTGAAATCAGGTACATCTATGTCGTCACATCCCCATACTTCAGATAAGCTGATAATGTGACACTCATTGATTTGGTTTAAGAAATTAGGATCATTCAATTTATATCCGAAAGCCGAGTTTTTTAAGCCACTGACGTTCCAGCAACTTAGCTTGCATATATTTTTCACAGGGGCGGGACCCTGCGAAAAACACATTATAGAGAATCTAACTAGCAATAAATGGCAAGAACTATAGCGTAAAAATGGGCAAAGTGCAAGAATAATCAAGGAAAGAAAACAAAAACGAGATTAATTAATTAATTAAATAAATTATAAATTATAGTTAAACGTTTTGTGTATCAAGCTTACTTAGGATTGACGAATCATCTCATAGAGTTTTAGTAGCTGTGTTAGAGTGTCACTGTCCATATTTCCAGTTGGTGGCTTGACTACCTCCGCGTATGTTTTTGTGACTCTGGGTGGTAGGTGATTTAATGATGGACCATTTGTTTCAGGAGTGAAAGGCTTGACATTTGGGGCCATCAGTAGCGGTGGAGGGTGACTGATTGGCGGCATCCGTGGTTTTGTGTTCAATTGGGGATTGGTACGCCTCGAGATCCGGTTGAAGACACAGTCCTTGAGGTTCGAGACCAGTAGTCCTATTTTGTGTTTTTTTTAAGTGTTTTCTGTCGTGTAGCATTGTACTCGTAATGTTTTCGTTGTTAACAAGGTGGACATTTGGGTAGGATCGTAGGCGGCTTAATTGGCTGTTAAGTTGAGAGCTAGTAGCGTCGAACTGGTCGTTGCGTACCAGAAGCGAAGAAATGATGATCTTGGTATGTGGGAATTTCTGTGCGGTCAGGTCGATCAAGGCCTGAAAGTTATCAAAACAGACCTCTGGGGGGGATTTCTCAAGGTCATTAGTTCCAGTGTGAATTATAAGCGATGAAGGACTTCCAAGGTTTTGGTTAGTAACAGATTCGATCGCTGAAGAGTAAGTAAGTAAGTAAAACCTTTATTTAACCACGATCTGTTTTAAAGCAAATACATGCTTGAGGGGTCGTGTGTACGTGTGACTAACTACCTACCTAAGAAAAATTAATATAACATTGTAATAAACTAAAATAAACGATATTATGTTTTAATAAGATTAAGATTTAAAATTGAAAATCACACATGTGTTTCGGAGTTGTCTGGATCGACAAACTGCCAAAATTAAGTTTTTTAAATATGGGGTCCATTCTCGCTTTTTTGCAAAACTGCTTGTGGTCGGTAGCGTTATTAAAGTAGCTTGACACAAAATTCCATAAGACTGCACCTCTGTACCTGATTGAGTTCTTTAAAAACGACGTTGAAAATCGTGGGACAACCGCTTTTAGGTGTCCTCTTAGGTTGTAGGGTCCGTGTCTCCACGTTACCAAATCTGAAATCGTTTTAGGAATCTTTTCGATTACAATATTGTAAAACAGCTTAATAAGACTGAGTTTGTATAAATCGAGTATTGAGTCCCACTTAGTGATTTCCATCACCGTATCCGAAGGTGTGTCCCATGACAAATTGAAGAAATCGTCGGTGTAAAGATTTTATTCATGTTTTTTCCCCGCGAGAATTTATCTTGTTGAATGAATTTTCCATTGGAGTCGATAAGAAGAACGTAACTATGTCATTGTTTTGAGAAGATTCGATGTGTTCTGGAGGATGGTTATTGTTGAGTTGCGGGTTGAGTTTGGGGGCAGAATCTTCATGATCTAACAGATGGGATTCTTGAATAGGATTGCGGACAGAATTTTCGGCATCCACAGGATGGTTTTCTTGATCAATTGCTAGTAGCACATTGAAGGGATTATTAGGCAATGAATTCTTTCCTGATGTTTCCGGTTGCTCAGCGGGTGTAGCGTCCCGTGCAGCGTTTACAAAAGTGGTGTTATTGTTTACAGCCTCTAAATTGTCCACTCGTTTGATAGTTCCTTTTTGAAGCTGTTTAATGTTTTGGATGTCGTTCTTGAGCTTGACGTTCTCAGCTAGAAGAGAGTCGTAGTTTGTTTCTAAATCTATAACACGTGCTGAGAGAAATTCGATCTTCACTTTGAATGTGTTTTCGAGTTGCGCTATTTTATCCGCCAAGACATCCATTTTGCCATTATACAGATCGTTTGTCGTAGAAACAGTGTTTTTTACTTCCGTAAAGTCTGTTTCAAGATCTGCAACAACGGATTTTAGTGCTGTCAAGGAGGCTTTACTTCTGGAGGAAAGACCTCTAACAGAGTCAACCGAATTCCTTCTCTTCCGGAGAAAACATGGCGTTGAAGGTGGAGTGTTACGCAATGATTTTGTTTCCAAGGTTTCATCGGCCTCATCTTCGGAGAGATTCTCTTCAAAACTAGGTTTCGTTTTCTTGTTGAATTTTGACAATTCGGAAGCTTCCTTTAAGTGTCGTAATGTGAGTTCATTTTCCGCAACGCTTTCGTGAAAATCTTCTTCTCCGTTTGTCGCTGCTTTGCCATGGTAAATGTCGAAGATTTGATCCATTCTTTCCTTTAGACGTGGAAACTCTTTTTCGTACCACAGCTCATAGGAGGATCCTTGGCACATTATGACGCCAGTTGTTAAATAAACAGTAATTGTGAAGAGTAGGGTGCGATGTTCGCCCGACTGTCCTGACTGATGGCTTACTTTCAGCTCGATATGTTCGAACGCTGTATCATCTTTGTTAACGTGATCGATCCACTAAATGTGAAAACTTTGGTTGCTGCTGGGTAGCTCATAGTAGTGGTCTTGAAGGGCTTTGACCCAGAACAGAATTCTATCTTCCGAGGTCGTAAATGCAACACACCGTGCCGACGGCCTGTAATGACCTGGATCTATTTCTTCATGCTTGAGCTTTCTTTGTTTGCCACTTTTTGAACCAAACGGTTTGATTTTGTATTTACCTTGCACTTCGTCCATTTTTTGATAGTTCAACGCCTATGAAGAAGCACGCAGAACCTCAAAAATGAACGAATGTTTACGGAGCCATGCGGTCATGTCCGCACGACGCCATAAAGGGGGTCGCCGGGTCAGAGACAAGAATGTAGCACGGGAAAGTTCGAGACGTATGGCGACTCTAACTAAATTTTCAATAAACCAGGAGTACTTTCTGATTGGCAACAATCCGATTGGATTGTTGCCTTTTCCTTTCCAACAAGACATTCAGGTGCCATGTACGCAGGCGTTCCTGGGACTCAGTGAAGTACCCTGTTTCTGGCTAAGGGACTGTGGAGATTTTAACTTGCCTAGCCCCATATCGCAGAGTTTTGTTGTGTGTGTTGCTGTCGCAAGCATCACATTTGCCGGTTTAATGTCCCTGTGTACGATAGGGGGGTTTCAGGTTGTGAAGGTGGGCCACCGCTCGACAAATTTGTTTTCCTACGGACATGTTTCGTTGTCATGGTCATCAGCAAAAGGTAGTTCCTCTAAGTTGCGACCATCAATGAACTCGGAAACCAAGAGAATGGAGTTTTTTAAGAATGATATTTCCATAATCTGAACTATATTTGGGTGGCGGATCATGCTATGTACTTTTACTTCCATTTTAAGGACTGGCCTAATGCGCTGGGCATTCCTTAATGTAATTTGCTTTACTGCCACCTCCGTAACAGCCCTGCAAAACCTACCAAAAATAAACGCTACGTTAAGTTATGATTAGATTAATATCTGTAATTCCATACGCCTTTTTATTGTTGTCGATTCCTAGAAAATAAAATTCGCTGCACATCGGCTGTTCACTTCAGATAAAACAATCCAGTTCAATTTGTTACTTAGTGATCCTCACCAGATCATGACTTAATTTGTTTAGTCGCTTGATGTTGCTGATAAGTAAAAAAAGGAAGTACTCCTAGAACATAAAAGAGATATGCCCTTAAGATTGTCATCTTCAATTACGCAGTCTTTTACGCAGTTCTTGTGAATAAACATAGCTAATCATATTAAGTGTCTTTGATGCAGATAAACTGCTCAAATCCAACTGTAACATACGGCACATTTGCCAACTGCAACCAACTGTAACATCATACATATACAATATTTCTTATATCTTATATTAATATATGCTATATATAGTAAAACATCTTATATCTAATACATCTTATATCTAACGTCTTATGCCCCAATGTCTAATGTGGGATACTCAAAAAGCATGTAAAGTAGAGTTAATTAGAATTCATTAACAAACAATTCCGCAGTTCTTGTGAATAAACATAGCTAATCATATTAAGTGTCTGATGCAGATAAACTGCTCAAATCCAACTGTAACATACGGCACATTTGCCAACTGCAACCAACTGTAACATCATACATATACAGTATATCTTATATCTTATATCAATATATCCGATACATAGTATAACATCTTATATCTAACACATCTTATATCTAACGTCTTATGTCCCAATGTCTAATGTGGAATACTCAAAAAGCATGTAAAGTAGAGTAAATTAAAAATTCATTAACAAACATTCTAATCATATAAAAAACATGCTTTGTATTTTGGTGCGTGACATGCTAAAGCTATAGGGATGCAGGGTGGGAAACTAATTGTACAAGAACAAACAAACTAAAGCAGGCAAAACAAAGGCAAAGTTACACACGAGGCCGCGTTGAATGCCTTAGGAGTTGATTGACAGTGAAATAAAAACAAGTATGATCGGTTCAGTCTACAGTTTACACTACAGATACAAGTGATCGCAACTGAACTTTGGCTTGTAAATCCCTACCCCATCCTACTGCATGTCACGCAATCCGCACGTTATTCTCATGGTTGTCCATTTAATACAGTTTAGAGTCGTAGCATTTGGTTTACACTTCATTTCTAATAGGGTTGGAACGTAACCTACCATACCAGACCCCCAATATCAGGCCCCTAACATATCATGCCAGGCCCCAACCTACAATATCAGGCCCCGACCTGCCATATCAGGCCCTGATGATGTAACGCTCTTTTAACTCTAATGTACGTTAAATTCGATTAAATAGTTCTGTAATATTAAGAAAGGAATTGAAAGTGAATGTTATTTGAACCGCTGAGTCGTTTAATTAGGTTCTGATATGACACGGACCAGTAGCGCGCATCGTGAACGTCTAAACATTTGACTTGGGCAACTCAGTGAATCATTCGCTTGACTCACCAAACGCGTATTTCTATTGATTAATGAGTAGAGTTAAGCAGCCAGCACAGTCCGTCGTGTGATAAACTAGATAAAGAGAATAAATAAACAAGTCCGATGAATTGATAAATTGTCAGTTAAATGTATTTCCTTTACATCTGCTACATGCCGTGAGTATCTGCACCACTCGCCAATACTTTAATTTGGATGAAGATACTGAGTTCACATTTAGTGTTTTTCTTTTCCCGAAAAAAATCCCGCGTACATATTTGTTGTTTTATTTACGCATATGAGATCCCTTTTCTAAGGAAGAGTAACTGAAGACATGTTGAACTTGACTTATGACGCATCATTTCACTGAGATCCCCTTTATTTTTTTTTAAATACACCTCTTGGTGTTAATTGCACAATCAAGCAAAGCAACGCTATTAATGGGATAAATGATTTGCTAATTTAAATAAATTCTTCCAGCTTTTTCAACCGAAAGGCAGAATAATGAAATGCAACAACCATCTTATATATCGTTCTTGTTTTTAATTTTCAAAATTGTTTTCCCCACCATATATATTGTGACACAGAGACAAAATTAATCCCGTTTTATATTTTGATTGGTCGTTAATGATTAAATGCACCCATACAAAAGAGTTTTATCTTGGAGGCCATCTTCAATGTGGTTATCACTTACACGCAATTTAATAACTGTCTTTATGTAAATTATAATTCACATGGTAACGAAATCCTATTTCCCAACCATGCAGTGTGTAAACGAAATGCACACAATTTCTACAACATCTTAGACTTGTGCGTCAAGCCAGGGGCCGGGATCAGAAGCCGCCTTGTTTGATAGTTGCACGTTGCTCATGGCTCCCAAACTAGACTAGTTTATGATAGCCTGATGATAGACTTTTTTCCTAGACGAATGCGCCCGGATAAAAATTCACAAAAAGGACTCTACTAATTTACCGGTTTTTTTTCATAGATTAAAAGACGTGTAATTGCTTTCCTACGTAGGCTGCACCATACACCTTTCCACACACACACACACATTACCCCAACCACCAAAAATGGTTTGTTCAGTTTCACCATATCACTAGAAAAAAAAAAGGAGAAAAAGCATCCGTTTTCTGCTGTCGTAATATGCCAGCCAATGAAAGCAACATGCAGGTAGGTGACTATTTAATAACCGGCGATACCCCTCAACAAGACGAGCCCTTTTCAAGAACACTTGTTATGATCATTTTTTTAAGCTTCCCAGTCTTCAAGCAGATCAGAGCCATCAACCGTTACCCGGACAAATGAAAGCATTTTTTTGAGTCTATCTTTTCGTCGAGGAGAACAAAAGAGTTCCTTTGACAGTTGGATTAATACACTCCATGTTGTAAAACCAGTTACAAGCCTCGCTTTTTGTCATCATTTCCTCGATTTTCCTTCAATTCGTGGTTTTACCGTAACATGGAAAAGCTAACTAGATTTATCATCAGTTATGTGCTTCTGTTGGTTCTAAATGTAATTCCGTCCTGACTCATCAGGTTGAAACACGAATTGGGATGTCTGCGTGCTAGTCAAACTGTCACCCAGCACCCCCCCCCCCCGCCACCTTCCCAACCCGCTCTTTTTTGGGGGGCGATGTCCACGTTCAAGAAATCTTATGTACACGTGAAAATCGCAACGCTAAAACGGTTATACCTTTCTTAAATTCCTTCTTAATTCAGTTTTTCTTTTCTCTATTCATTTTATTAATTAAAAAAAAGCAATGAGGGAAACTTTTTACCTCGACCCTCGACATGGAAACCTTGATCTCGACCCCTGATTTTTTTTACCGTCAACCGTGATAAGCGTTTGACATGATTGGACTAACTGGCAAGGATCCAAAGGTCAGAAAATTAGCCGCTATTGTTAAAATGCTACTTTTTGTGCCGGGAACCGTGAAAGCCACACCCCCACATTACGATTACATTACGAACCTTAAGATAAAAAGTTGAAAGCACTTACCCCCTCGTGTAACTTTGTTATTCCAGTGCCTTTGTCGAAAATGCTCTCTCAGTTTGCACTCCTTAGGTAACGGTTGTCTCCCGGTCCTCGGACAAAGACTACAATGATATAGGCGGCCGTTACAAGGTGGTGGACAGTTGTCATCCCCACAACGATCAAATGTGTTTGGAAATTCAGCATCAGCCGGGACAATGGAGATATGTAGTGAAAAGTTACCCTTGTAAATAAAAAGAGAGACGAGTTACAAAGGTGCTAGCATAGCGAAATTTAACAAACAAAATAATTTTAATATAAAAAATAAACGCAACAGATAACTTACTTCCATTGCTCCACAGAGAGGTAAGAAGTTCTGACCCTCAGTTCAACCAGCTTCGACAGAACAAGGCTGACATTTTTAAATTGAAGGTGCGATACTGTACAGCGATTATGGTATGGCCGGATATTTGGAGTGAAGGTCACATCGGCCGCCGGTAAAAAAGAAGACTGAATGACAGCGTATGTCGCAAAGACTGCGTGAGGTTTATTTGTAGCCTAATGGGACTAATTCTGTTTATTTTAAAGGCAACTTATCACCTTTTTTTTCGTAGTTTCGGTTTGTGAGACGTCACCTTGAAAGTTTTAAAGCGCAGGTTATTCGGTGTGCAGTACCTATAATGTGATCGTGTCAAAATGTTCTAAGGTCACACCACTCAGCACTGGTCTCACTCATGACATGACAACATGAGTAAACTCATCACGTATTAATTTACCGATCGGCGAATTAAAAAAAGCTTTCGAGACGCAGTTTATATTCTGGTTCCGCGCGAGGGAAGCGAGTGATTTTTATTTCGAGGCCTGACATTGCCGGTTGGAGCTCTCCATTGCAGAATCGCGTAAACGAAGCGTGTTTCTGGGAATCTCACACGAACGAAGCTTGCTGGGGGTTGATATTGTAGTCCCACGCGAACGAACCTTGGTATTATTATACAGGGGCTTGATATTGTCGTCCCGCGCGGACTAAGCGTGTTATTATTACACCGGGGCTTGATATTGTAGTCTCGCGTGTACAGAATTTTTACTTCGGGGTCTGGTATTGCATGTTTCAGATGTTTAGGCTTGATATTGTAGTCTCGCGCGAACTAATGTTGTTATTATTATACCGGGTCCTGGTATTGCATGTTGAGGAATATTGTAGTCTCGAGCAAACGAATCTCGGTGTTATTATACTACAGGGGCCTGGTATTGCATCGTGGGGCTTAATATTGTAGTCTCGCGCGAACGAAGCTTGGTATCATTATGTAAGGCTTGATAAACAATGTTTGGGGTAGTATCGTAGTCTCGCGCTGACTAAGCGTATAAATACACCGGGATAGTCTCGAGCGAACAAAGCTCGGTATTGTTGTACCGGGGCCTTGTATTGCATGTTGGCAGTGTTCAGGGGCTTGATATTGTAGTCTCGAGCGAACGCAACTGAGTATTACTAGCCAGGTATACTAGGGGCTTGATATTGTATGTTGAGGCTTGACAGTGTAGTTTCCCTCGGAATAAACGTGTTATTATACCGGGATAGTCTCGAGCGGGGCCTTGTATTGCTTGTTGGGGCTTGATATTGTAGTCTCTCGCGAACGAACCTTGGTATTATTATACAGGGGCTTGATATTGTCGTCATGCGCGGACTAAGCGTGTTATTATTACACCGGGGCTTGATATTGTAGTCTCGCGCGTACAGTGTTATTACTTCGGGGCCTGGTATTGCATGTTAAGGCTTAATATTGTAGTCTCGCGTGAACTAATGTTGCTATTATTATAACGGGTCCTGGTATTGCATGTTGAGGAATATTGTAGTCTCGAGCAAACGAATCTCGGTGTTATTATACTACAGGGGCCTGGTATTGCATCGTGGGGCTTAATATTGTAGTCTCGCGCGAACGAAACTTGGTCAATGTTTGGGGTAGTATTGTAGTCTCGCGCTGACTAAGCGTGTAAATACACCGGGATAGTCTCGAGCGAACAAAGCTCGGTATTGTTGTACTGGGGCCTTGTATTTCCTTGTGGGGCTTGGTATTGTAGTCTCGAGCGAACGCAACTGAGTATTACTAGCCATGTATACTAGGGGCTTGATATTGTATGTTGAGGCTTGATAGTGTAGTCTCGTTCGTAATAAACGTGTTATTATACCGGGATAGTCTCGAGCGGGGCCTTGTATTGCTTGTTGGCAATACACCATAAAACACGACAGGCGTTTGAGAACACAAGAGAAATGTAAAAAACATCAACCGTAGAGATTTTTTTTCCTTTATCGATTGCTTTTATATTCCATATTAACTGACTGTCCTTGATCAAGTCATCAGGTTCGGCAAAAATTCCTTACACTCTAATCGTACCTTTTGATTGAAGCTTTGCGCTTTCTTCTCCCAGCTTTACCCTTATTGTGGCTACCTGGCCCACAGCTACACTTATTTTTTCAAATTGAGCGTCTGTCACCATTTTTACAGCTCTTATATTGTAGATCTGTAGGACAAAAAAAATGTGATTAAGAAAACAGAGAAAGTACACTCTGCGTCTTATGTAAGAACCTTTTTTACACGAAAGCTGAGGCTGCGATTTACCACCATTTTAAGAATGTATTAAGAACATTCCTTCGGCTGGACGTAGCTTAAGAACGTTTTTATTTTGCTCATTTGTATTTTCAAAGACAAGCAAAAAGTTAAGGTAAAATAAATGGAATTAATCTAAATACTTCAAAGTATATTTTGTATAACATTAATTTTTTTTATTCCATAATCAGCACATCTCAGTTTGTAGTGATCGAAGTTGCACCCCTAGTTCCCAGCTACATGCCCCCCTATGCGTAAACAACACATGATTTTGAGGCTGCAGCATAACGCCGTGACCTGTCCCTGCGTCATGCCCCTCGTTTGCGTTTATATTCTAATATATTTCTCGGAAATACTTTATTTTGACCATTTAGTCGAAATGTATTACGTTCGAGGTGGGAAAAATTACAAACTTACCTTGTGTTTCTCAAATGTTTCTTTTAACGACTTCAAATGAATGAATGAAAACCTTTATTTAACCACGATCTGTTTTAAAGCAAATACATGCTTGAGGGGTCGTGTGTACGTGTGACTAACTACCTACCTAAGAAAAATTAATTTTACATTGTAATAAACTAAAATAAACGATATTATGTTTTAATAAGATTAAGATTTAAAATTGAAAATCACACATGTGTTTCGGAGTTGTCTGGATCGACAAACTGCCAAAATTAAGTTTTTTAAATATGGGGTCCATTCTCGCTTTTTTGCAAAACTGCTTGTGGTTGGTAGCGTTATTAAAATAGCTTGACACAAAATTCCATAAGACTGCACCTCTGTACCTGTACAACTTGACTGACAACCAATTTGGTTAACTACAAAAATATACTGTATTCCTGTCATAAAATTCGCGACAGGCCCGCACAGACTCCCTCCACAGGGTCCAGAGGAGTCAAGTTCGAGCCGAATGTTTAGTTTTCCTTCCGAAAGACAACTGACATAATTTGCTGCGAACTTGTGTCACTCGCGTTACCTATATTTTTACCGCAGGTCAAATTACTGTGGGCTCTTAGGATCACTGAGATCGACTTACAGGGAAGAAACAGTTTTGGGCTGATTTTTCGAATCCCTCTATCTCGTAAGAAAATTCTCCAAAATGCCTAATTTTAAGAATCTGGTCGAGAATTTACCTATTCTCAACAAATGTGGAAAAAAGTTGTTTAAAAATGACGAAAACATACGTTTTCGCCGAGCGGAATTTACGGCTTCCACGCTTCACTTTCGTACTATGTGCACCGCAACACTCGGTGACGGAAATGACGTAAATATGGTGATTTGATCGAAAGCGGAAGTTGTCCTATTGGGAGCCATGGTAACCCATGCCCTTATTTGGATGGTCGGATTCAAATTAGGCGCATTATGATCTAACACGCACAGTTCACGGCGCAGAATCTAGTCGACTTGGAGATCGTGGGTCTTTATTTACGAAAGAAAAACTCCTCGATTCGCAGTGTTTTGGTTAATGTTTCGAAATTCCAGAACTGTATCAGCTACAGAATGAATTGAGTTAACACTCACCCATTCCTAGAGAGTATCTTGGAGCAACTGACGAGACTCACGAAAGAGTCGAAACTGCAGTCTTGCTTGAGAAATAAAACAGTGCATTCACGAGAAGCATCCATGAGATTTAACCAGCATTTTAACTGCTGCAGATTTTATAAACGGAGGTTTAGAAAATCCAGACTCCGTTTATAAAATCCAGACAGAGAGAAGTCTAAAAATGTCATGACCTCTCGGTGAGAATTACTTAGCGCAGTTAGACTGCTTGAGATCTATCTGATATGCTGGATGCTAGTAATGCAGGGTTCAATTCTACCTGTTACCATCCCCCCCCGGGCGCACCCCCGGGGATTTGCAATTTTTTTCTTTCTTGGCGGTCTATATATTAAACGGAGATCTCAGTCCAATGTTCTTGTGAAACAAGCTAAGAAAAACTCCTTTAAAATGCTGCCATCAATTTGTTCACCGGACCTCTGACCGTATTCAGTGCGGGGAATAGACTTTTTCATCAGTTTTCTTTTTCAGTGTAGTGTTCACGTTTTTGTATACTATTCATGTAGTATCCTTCGTTCAGTATACTCTAGAAAAGCGTTTAAGTTCTTGTCAAAACGTCTGCTTTTGCTATTGTACGGAAATCGATGTGGTTACCTATATTTTGAACACAAAACAAAGTATTTGTGGTCGATGAGGAGTCCCGGGGGTGGGGAGTTGTCTCTTTCTGCTTGCCCAGGGGTGGGGAAAAGCCGTGCATCTGTTTTTATATAAAGTCTATTTAAGTCATCTTATTTAATATATGTATAAATACGCTGATCGAAGAAATATTTCTAGGTTTGTGACGAACGCCATCCATTCGAATACGCATCAAACGCACATTTGTTTAACAATTTACAATAAACGTGCCTTCGAATACAGATTTTAATTTTGAGAGATTATTCTTCTCCAACCAGTCTGCTACAAATTGTAGAGATTTTCCCTGAAAACAGGCAGTCTTCTCTACGCGGTCCGGCACCATTATGTCAACTGAGAAGTGGGGTACTTCACAAGAAAATTTCGATTTGCCCTGCCCCCCTACCCCCGGGACAAGACTGCTTCAAACAATTCCCCACCCCCGGGCCCGAAGGGCTGGACTTGTCCCGGGGGTTGCCCGGGGGGGGATGGTAACAGGTAAAATTGAACCATGCATAACGCCATGAGACAATGGAGGTACAATGTTTTAACTCCAAGAATTCTACTTCTGTATATTTCAACCATAACCACGAAAAGTGGAGTTAAAACGACAACTCAAGAAGCCATAGCTTTTATAAGATCAACTGAGACTGTAACAGTCACAGAATAACTTGGATCCTTTAGACTAGACATGACATCCGTGATAAAGAAACATACACGTCTTGCGGAAAACCGCAAGCAAACATCAAAAAAATTTAACGGATCTTTCAGATGACATTACTTATTTAGAGGCTTCTAGAGATCTTGCAATCAAACTGAGCCAAAAACCATACTGTGCCAACCAGCGCTAGCACACACGATGGCACAAAGTTTTTTAAACGGCTCTAAGCATCTAACGTCTATTGAACCCTCCAAACATATCACAGCTTGAGACTTCCCTCTCAAATATTGCCGTTTGTAACGCAATACTGGTCTCAAACACACGGTTAAAAGAAATTTTTATGGAGCCTCCTCTCTTATCGTACAGAAGAGGGAAATCTCATTTAAGTTAGAGCTAAGCCATAAAGGCTTAGAAAATACCACGTACGAACTGTACAGGAGTCGTGTTGGCCCGTCAACACCTTTTAACTGAAAGCAGATCGTCGAAATACTTACCATTTAGATACGAAAACGTGTTTTCCCTGTTCGAGAGTTTCGATTTCTTCCGCTCAGGCTGGCTTTCTTGCATCGGAGCTTTCCCAAGGGCGAACTCGCCATTTTTGAAACTCCCTCCACATATGATGTTTTGAACTTTGAATTAGTAACGGCCCACTGCTTTACCGTTTCCGGTAACGATCACTTCCGTCACCATGTGCTGCGGTGCACATCGATCGAGATCACGTGGTATAAGTTTCCTCCCTTGTCCTTATTTTTACTCGCACTTCGTGCCTCGTTCGGAAAGCTTCGCTTTCCGAAAAAAAGCCGTTGCCCTTCGGGCAACGTGTTAGGCGACCGCGGAAGAATGGTCTGCGGTTAATAGCAAATTTGAATATGGCGGACAAAAGCGTACTGAGCGGGCGCAAAGATCGAGATCGAGAAATACAGCATATGGAACGAGAAGAAAGCCGTTCAAATTGGATTCACAAAGATTGCATTGGGCAAATTTATTGATCAAAATGACGAGGCTATGTATTTTACAAGGTAACATGTACGAAGGGTAATTCTTGCGTACAAATGTAACTCCTCTGGACCCTGTGCTCCCTCCTGTGGAAAGCGAGTTTAAATTGTTTTACGAGCCATTGTCTTCATTTCAAAACCTTTAGTCTTTCCTATACGATATAACTGGAGGTTTTTTTTTTTAGTCCTCACCAATGGCTGATTTTTCATTAGATCCCATTTCTGCATCAGAATTTTCTTATCGCGTTAGCCTGAGTAATAAGACAGGGGTCGCCCTGTGGCATATTAGACATAGTGACAAAGTTGTATGCCACGATGTCTAGACATTTTGGGACATTTACCCTACGGTGATCACGGTAGTCGCTTTCACTTTCGCAACATATGAAACCTGTCCGTCGTTTATCGTGCGAAATAGCGCTACATACTTTTGTTAGCAATGTTGTTGGCTGTTGTCCTTATTTCTTGAACAGAAAGCAACCTATTCCGCTTCTTTGATCTCAAGACGAAGGAATTTTTTAGATCTTGCTGCAAACCAACATCGGAGACCTCGGCACCAAAAAAGTAGATATCCTACGATTCAAGTTGCCAAGCTGAAAAATTAAACGTTTGCGAAAGCTAAGAAATAAAATTTTAACCTCAGTGCTGTGAACACGAGGCTCGATCTCTGTTGTAAAAGTTCTATTTTGCTGCCTCGTCTGGCTTTTTTATTCGACTGACGTTTAGACGAAAGAAAAACAAGATTTTGTTTTTTAAGGCCGTTTGGCAACTTTGAGGCAGGAAGTCGGCATAAGTTATGTCTGATCATGACAAAAGGGTAGCACTTGTCGCGACCATATGATGACAGAATTTATGTCCAATGTAGACATCAAAAGCCAAAGTGCGACGCTGGCTACTCCACGCGGTTATTCCCCGTTTACAGTTTCAATCACCGTAATTAAACACAATTGTGATTATTGTGAATTTTGGGTCTTATCCTTTTTTGTGGGACTTTATCCGTTGAACATTGGTGTAAATGTACTACGTTTATACAGTCCGTCTGTTCCCCTTTTTTCGTACGTTCGACAGAACGCACTAAAATTAAGTTAGCAGTAAACGTCGATAAGGCGCGTTGGGTCACGAAATGAGGGCAATAATACGATTCTAAAATGCAAAAAATGCCTACCTTAAAATATTTAATAAGCTGCTGATTTTGTCTTAAAAAGTAACTTAATCTTAACTCAAAAACTCAACTCAAACTCAACTCAACTCCTAACTCGATCATTATCCTATCTCGAACAGAGAACAACCAACACAGCAAAGCTATTTGGAGACTCAAGGCAACTTAGAGCAGAAAACAAAAGCTTGAAAACAAAGAAACATTTAATAAGCTTTTACACCCATATTTTACTGTTTGAGGGTATGTATCTAGTAAAAGGGCTAGACTAGCTACTGTAAATATTTACTCGGAAAACCCTAACATGCTAACTGGACGGCGCGAAGCAGATAGCCTTTCGCGGGTGCTTCAGGCAATGACTCGTCTGTTTAAATTTATGCATAGTCTATGACATTAGGACAACATTCATTCATTGTTTCAACGACATTGAAACGACTGCACAAGGTAAATCACCTTACCTCTTCATCCATTTTCTCCAGACACTTACATCAAATCAACAGCCATAAACGTGTACAAACTCTGAGGTTCACCGTGAAGTCGGAAGTCGGAAGTCCGAAGTCCGAAGTCCGAAGTCCGAAGTCCGAAGTCCGAAGTCGGAAGTCGGAAGTCGGAAGTCGGACGTCGGAAGTCGGAAGTTGGAAGTCTGAAGTCTGAAGTCTGAAGTCGGAAGTCGGAAATTGGAAGTTGGAAGTCGGAAGTAGGAAGTCCCTCCTCGGCTTTCGTAGTTGCGTATTTACGGCTAAACCTGAACTTTTTCGAAAAAATGAGCACAAAAGATACAGGCGAACGGCTTTCGTAACGGAAGACTGCCACGCGGAAGTTACTTTAAAGTAAAGAGCTTATTGGAAACATGAAAGAATAAAACTACTTGTAGAACAATTAACTTAAAAACTCACGTGTGACTAAAACTAGTATCTGTTGGCTTACAGCTAAAATTAAACTTTGCTTTGTCGTCTAGAAAAAGAGTAATTAAAGGTAATCCTTAAATCTCTCTTTACGTGCGATTTGACTTTTAACGATTACACTTGAACAGCAAAATTAAATGAGTTGTGCCCATCCTAGTAATGCGTTGAGGCAATCCCACACAGCGGAAGCCATGTACTCAAAAGGGCATATTCCAAAGAAACCTTACGTAGTTGCGCATTGAAACGTGAAATGAATACGCAGGCTTTTACGCAAATCAACTGTCATTGAAGTTGAGCTAATCTTATGACTTTTGCCCACAATGTAGTTTTGAATTCTAAGCACTTTCACATCAAGTAAACAAGAGTTGTTTGCTCTTGTTCGAACTAAAAAACTTTTCGAAGATGGCCAGAGAGTTGGGACGTCTGAATCCAGGATTTACCGGAAGCACAGTGAGCCTCGATCGAAGAAGTAATGTCAGTAATACCAGCTTAAACGCGTTCGGGAATGTCTCTTATGGCGATGGATCTGAGAGCGCTTACAGCACACTACAACGCAACCACACGAATAATGTGAATCCGTCGCAAAGAATACCGAACCCTTTATACGATGACGTTCGCCTAGCAGCGGGGACGCAAAACAGTTCAAAGGCTTTTCAAACTTCGAAGAAACTTGCCCGTGTAAAGAAAAGAAGGAGAGAAAGAGTGATTCGGGTTGTTTTGACATTTCTTATTGTTGCTGTGGCTGTCGTGGCATTATTGCTCTCTCTTCTTTTGATGATGGGTAAAATAGGACCCAAATGTTCATGCAGTACTTCAGGTAAGCCCCATTTATTTGTGTTATTTCTTATCGGTTTTTAATGTCTTGGTATTCCGGCGATGTTTATCAGTAGATGCTTAAATACAAATTCAGTTCATTCATGTGGAGTCTGAAACGTCTGAATATTAAACTTTGTTTTAAAATCGGTAATGCAACTAAAGAGGCGCAACTTCTACAGACATTAGACAGATGATCAAGTCTTAAAACTAAAAAGTTTTGAAACTTTAAATTCTGTTTCGTTTTCGGTTCATTGTCCGAGGGGTTTTCGCCTCGTCATCAACTCCCGTATTTAATTTTTTTTTTCATGACAATATTAGCGTATTGCACGAACAACATCAGAACACTTTATAAAGACTGCTGGTACAAAGAGAAAAGCTTGACAAATTTTAAACTTCAAGGCGGTTAAAACGAAGTCTATAACATGCGTGTATTAGAGGCTTAAGAGCCTTTCGGTTCACTAGCTCATGCAAATGTCTCCGCAAGACTTCTAAGGTAGACTGAAGAGATTATTTTGTAACTGCATGCATGCATGCAAGATGCGTACATATCACAGCTAAATTGTCGATGGGCACGGCAACGGCACAAAAATGTAGCTCAAAGAAAACGGTTTCGAACACTTTTCCAGAAATGCTTTTCTAGGTAATCACAAATTTAACTTCATCAGATTCAAAGTCCGCCAATGAACCTTTGTTCCGTTCAACGGGTTTTCACTTTTGAGACCGGCTGTAAATAAAACCTCAAGCGCGACTATTTAAATGAAAGCCATCGAACAGTATCTTTCTATGGTTTTGTTAGTCTTTATGTGTTTTGCAAAATGATTTTGAGAATTTTTCGTTGTTTTGAGCTTCAAGGGCCCTCTTGGAGGTAAAAAGTAAAAGAGACTGAGCAGCTCATATCATGACCCTACTGGTCAACCTGACTACAAGTTTTTTTTTTTTAAGGCTTTCTTGAACGTGCAAAAATAATTGTTGTAACATATACAATCAATAATTTCGTTTTTTGCAGTTTTGAGTGACATTAGTTAAGGGCTGACAATACAAACATTTAGCCCTTCGCAAGGCAGCACCGGGATACTTCGGAGTGATTTGTTTGTTTTCAGTTGACAGTCTGAGTCTCTTCCACACAAGAGAAGCGAGCAGGCAAGCTGTACCGAAAAAAGTTTGTTAACAAATACTTTTCTTTAAATAAGTCTCAGATTTTCATCAAAATTTTTCTTTTTTTTGGAAAAGGTCGTAAACAAACTGAGCAGCAGAGGGAAGGTACTTGCACAAGGAAGAGCTCGTTTTAAGGTCGTGTGAATTTTCACTTTGACCGTTCTTTGCGGAAATCTTAGCAATACCAGTTTACTGCAAAAGTGAAGGTTAAATAAGCTACTCATCTAACGTTATTTAGGGCGTTCTGTAGTAGCTAGGCTGGGTAGCAAAATTATTATTTTCTGACTGTTTAGTGTTATCCAGGTATTGTCTTGAATTTCTCTTGTTTCTGTTCTAAAAATCCGCCCATGAAGTTCAAATTTGTTCTTTGTTCGTAATTCCCTAGTTTCTAGTGTTGGAGGGAAAGTGCAATTTGTTCTTTGTGTCTTTCTAGTTATAAGTAACGGTAATGTCATCGAATTGACTTTTTTTGTAGTTGTGAACAAAACTTTGTTGTTCAGTTTAAAATTTTGTTGTTACTCCTGTCGTATTTTTTGGGCTCAAAATCCTGTTGTTCAGTGGAAAATTTCAGTATTACCCCTATTGTATTTAAATAACTAGAGAGAAATTAAAGACGTCCAATCAAGCCGGCATTTACTGATATTTTAATGAAGTTCATTCTAGGATGCGTTTTTTACGTGTTGGCATCTATTAGCTACGTTTATGGTGTTATATTCCCCGTTATGTTTCCGAAGTCAGAATTCTTTTCTGAAACAACAAAACCCAATATTTCGCCATAGCGATTGTAACAATTGTCAAAGGATGCTCACGCTTTCCTTCCCTTTTAAGTTAGGAAAACGGACGTCATTGGCCGAGTCACTTAGACTTGTCTTTCTCTTGTAAATGATCCAAGCCTTTATTGAATGTTATTCTGCAAAAATTGATCAATGCACGTTATAAAGAGTTATGTATGTAACAGTTCTCGAAACATCCAGTGCTTATCGAATCGATCAGACAGTTTAAGTTATTGCAAGATTCGGGAATCATCTAGTGAAACTCGCCAACGTATGCATGGTTTCTCTCGTGCTTTATATCTCAGTTTGCAAGAGTTATATCAAATCATCAAACAAATATGCCAACAATATATTCATGAAATTGTTGGCCCTAAGGCTAATTTCTTGTTTTGCATTCCTCGATTTCTTCAAGCTAATCATTACTGAGCGATGTTGGCGGGTGCTGCATTTATTATTTTCTTTTGCATATGATACATGCCACACTCAGTATAAGCCCAATATTGCTCGCCACGTGCATAAAAGCGAAATATTTGATTTCCTTTACAAGATAAACACAACCAAACGCACGTAGTGTGGTTTGAACGGATGGTGACGTTTAACGTAAAGTAACGATGACTGAACGTTGCTTCGAGTCAAGTTATGTGTAGTTGCGAGTACAATGGATGATTGCGTTCCATCAACTGAAAACAATCACGATCCTAAACAACACAGAACTCGCGTTGATTCCAATTCGTCTTATGTTGTTCTCCGAGAAGCAGCGACTCTAAAACCAGGGGTCAATTCGTCAAACAGAAATGCGAAGCAAACGAAGCAACGGCGAAAGCCTGCAAAAAAGCCAGAAAAGTCTAACAGAGAAGACGGAAGAAACGTTGTAACTGTGAATCGTGGACACTTACACGACAAAAGTCAAGCTGAGCGCCCTACCAACAAGTGCCCCCATGGGTTATGTTATCATCGTTTGCTTCAGTTTCTTGTTTTGTTCTTCTCTGTTGCCACATTGGGTTTAGTTATTTTAATGGTTCTTGGGGTGCTAGGACCCGATCGTTGCTCATGTAGCCAAAAAGGTGAGCTTACTGTGCTGTTGATTATTTTTACGAAATGTCGTGTTATTCCCAGTTCATCGCGAGTTTATAAAACGGAGCCGGAGCACTTAGATAGCTTAACAGTTTTTTGTTTCACTCAAACTTTGACGCGTCTAGAGTGGCTTATTTTAACTACTGGTACGCAGGTCTCTGTAGAACGTTTGAAACGGCAAGGGATTATTACTTCCTCTAATTAATTAAAGAAAAATTAATTTAAAAAACACTACTTCCTTAGTTTGGGTACCGAGGCCGGAGTAGTTGTGATGAATTTCTCTAGTGTCTTTTACGCCCAAGCACCGAGGGAGAGGCCGGTTATTGAGTAATGTATCTCGGCCATATACGGTATATGTAGACACAACACAGGCGTAGATACTGAGGGCTCGAGCAAGCGACCTGCTTAAGCCGCCTGGGAACAGGCTTTTCAATGACTCTCCGATTTCTGTTTTTGCTCTATTCTTCACTGACGAGCTCCACAACCCAGCAAATCTTAACTGTGATGTGCTATCTATTTGACCACCTCGATTACGAAAACGCGTCATGATAGTTGTCATATGGATAGAGTATAAATTACCTAAATTACCTTCTAATTAATTTATTGGATATTTTAAACTCTATTAGAAGTTCGGGGTGAAGTTAGATAAATTCTGAGACGTTGAACTCGAAGAGATTTCAAAACTACGTGTAGTTTGAAACTGAAATTCGGACCGCCTTCCAGTTTTCTTGCGCTTAAGAACTACCTAATGAAGAAGCTGTCAATTTTAGTTTGAATTTCCGTATTAATTTCTTTGGAGAAACAGATACAAAAATTAAAGTTCAATGTGGAAAATCCGGGTAGAAAGCGAATAGAGTGGAATTACTAGGAAGGAACTGATTTTATACAACATAGAATACATAAGTTGAGCTATACTTGTAAGCTGCTCGCAATTCATTTTAGTAAATAGATCAGCACTGTTACAGGTGTATCTTCATTCTTGACATGTGATATTCAATCTTAGATGCTTCGCCAAGAGCCGATGCACAGTCGTCTTCAGAGGAGCCAACTCAGCAGAGCAGCACACTTAAACAAAACACATTCTACCAGGACCTCTCTCCATTTCACGACATCTTAGATGAACTACAAGCAAACGTTTCTACTCTTTGTAGACAAGCGGTAAGATCAATCTGAATCATTATAGTTGTCATAGTTGATAAAGTAGAACCCTTTACCTCTAAATACTTTAGTACCCCCAAATGAACCTTGAACTGCGTCTCTCGCTTTTGAGTCGGTGGATGAGATTCCTAAAGAGTAACCATTTATATGAAAGCTACTGAGCAGTACTTTCATGTGGTGCTTTCTAGCTTGCTTGTTATTATGCTGTAAGTGGTGGCTCTAACTTTTAAATCCGTATAAATGAAATCCTATTGAAATGAGAATTACTGAGTGGTTTACTTCTGTGGTGAATGGATGAAATCGTAAAGTGTGACCATTCATATGAAAGATACCGAGCAGTACTTTCTGTGGTGTTGCTTAATGATTTTCAATACTTTGTACAGTGAAAGTTAGCCTAATGTTTTTTTTTTCTTTTTTTTTACCAATTTTGAATATGGGAACTCTTGGGAGTATAAGATTTTACTGGCCCAGAAATAATTGCATTGGTGTCAACCTCGTCAGAAGCATTGAACGCAATATTGCATTCGAAAAGATACCGTAACTGAGTACATCTTTCGTGTAACCAGAATAACCATGTGTTCAGTTCAGTTTGTCACGAGCGTTAAGACGCAAACAAAAAATTCAGAGTACCAAACGGGCCCCCATGATTTTCAGTATAAACCTATTTCAAAAAGGTTGCTTCAATGATGCATGTTTCATAGACCGCAGTGCATCATGCTCGTTAAATTTATGGCTGCTTTTCTCTAGCCTATAGTCCTAAAGTAAGAGCAAATGCACATTTTTTTATGATTTGGTTTTCCCCTGGAGTGCCTTCAGCGAGAAAAGTGATCAATACATTTATTTTTATACAATAACTGAAGGTAATGCACGCGCTGTGATTGGTCAATACCTGTTGATTATTATACCAGTAAACCACATGGAAAATGTAGTTATGATATAAAAACAATATACCACACATTTCTATGGTTCATTGGCTCAATAAACGACTTGGGATGTTGGAATCGAAAAGCTTGTAAATTACTCGCCTTTGGCTCGTGACTTACAATCTCTTCTCGTGTTCCTCCAAAATCATTGAGCCAATAAACCACAGAAATGTGTGGTATATTGCTTAAATAGCAAACATGATGCTTTACGGTCTATGAAACAAGGATCATGCATCATGCATCACTGAAGCAACCTTAATTGAAACAGTTGTACAAGTCGGATGATCTAACTAACGTGTGACACATGCTCTGTAGCTAATAATGTGCTGCTCACTTTTTTGTATATGATGTCTTAAGTTGGGGTCAGTTCTCAGTGGTTTAGTATTTTTTTACAGGAATCAATGATGAAGGAGTCAAATGAAAACAAGGACGCCCTCATGGCAGCCAAGGCGAAGTTCAACAGCACAAGAGAAGTAGTCACGGACTTTGTCAGTCAGATCAACACTGTAATTAATCAGGTAAGGTTATAAGAGTTGTTTTCAGTGAAATCTTGTTGACAACTTTATGAAAGGTTTTCGTTTGAACTAGCCAGAACACAAGAACTGCGAGAGACGGAGTCGCAAGTGCGAAGGTGGTATTTTTCACCTCCGCCCGCCGCCGTTCTTAAATTTGATTGGTCTGTTCAAACGCGGCCGTCAGAGAGTTGTCATATAAATTAAAAAGGTATCAAAATGTTTAAGTGTCAAAAAGTAATCAATTCAGTTTAAACGAGGCCATCAGAAAGTGGACATAAAATGTAAAAACTCTACAAGTCAAAAAGCTATTAATGAAACACCGTCAAGTGGCAACGTAATGCGCGAGGCAATGTAAGTCAGGCCAGAAGCCCGTCTCAAACTGGTTCCCGAAAACATTTTGGACCCAAAATATCTGAGATGTTTTGAGGAGCCTGTACTCTCTGCTTCCCTTGACAAACCCCTGTCATGGATGTTTTTTTTTTTTAATGAAACAAATAGAAGAAACAAGTTAAAGTTCGTGAAATACTGCATCACTTGAGGCCTAGGTTCCATTACTGATTACTAAGGAGTTAAGGGGATATTTGCGCATGCAAACAAGCTAAAAATTCCTTTCTATGTAAGAGAAGTGTTTTAACTCTTGTTAGTAACTACAGATGCTAAAACCACAACTTGGCGTCTGCTTAGGAGAGGTTTACCCCTACGGGAGGTGCCTGTTGGCAGGTGTTGGAATGTATGTTCCTTGTTCGCTCCTTTGTTCATCTCTTTTTTCTTTGTGTCTGTTTACAGGTCAATAACTCTGTGCAGCAATTCGATCCAGACAATGGGCCGATATTCAATCGGCTCCAAGATTTAAACGCAACGCTCCAAAGGGAGGTACGTTGAAATTATAGTAAGCTATAGAAAGACGATCTTTGGACGTCAGTTATTTCAGTGGCATTAAGAATAGTTTTCTTGAGATGGAGGAAACCGAAAGGAGACACTATAAATGTTAATTTTTGTTAATTTTGTATTTCATTCAATGGCGCGCTTTTAATTAATACACAGTTCCCTTACTAGGCGACTTTTATGCTGTTGCCCGGCAACTCACTGTTGGGAAGTCTGAAGTCAACGACGTCTTTAAAAATTCTAAAGTCCCTACGTGGGACCTCTTTGTGACCCCGCCGCTAAACTGTTCCAAATTCCAAGATTTCACGAACACCAAAAATGAGAAAGCGAGAGAGACAGTGAAACGCGTTGCAGCTAGGAAGAGCGGGGACTCAGTATTCACGCACGCGTTTTATTTTCGCGTTTGCTTTCCCACAATCTGAGAGCCGGAAAAAGACTATAACGTTACGTGTAGGGCGCTTGTAGGTTCTTTCATTGTTTGTTAAACTTAAGAAAGGGAGCTACCTCTTCAGTCCAAATTCTGAATTTTAAAGACCAATGTCTGGAGGTCCCTGGTCGTCTTTTTCTTATTATTTCGTTGAAGTTGAGCTCCGTGAGGTGCTGTTCGTACTGCCAACTTAGCATAAAAAGCTGACTCATGCCAGTATTTTATTTTCACAGCTGGGGAAGACGAAGCAAACATACGAACAATACAACGTTGACATCGATAATAGGATCGACGTCATGAACAACACCATCGCTGAAAAGGTAGGCAAACTATAAGTAGTTTATGAGTTGTAAACTCTGGTCTGGCCTGGTCGTCTTTACGCGGCGTTCACCCGACAAACTAGATATTGCAATCTCTTGTTTGCAATAAGAATTGACCTGTGTGACGTCGCAAAAACAGTTTGCCAGCATATTGGCAAAGAGTGTCAACGTGTTGGCAAACGGTATCAACATATTGCCAGTCAACATGCTGGAAAACAGTGTCAACGTGTTGAAAAACGGTGTCAACGTGTTGGCAAACAATCTGAACTCGTTGACAAACAGTCTCATCGTGTTGGCAAACAGTGTCGACCTGTTGGCAGTGTCAACGCGTTGGCAAACAGAGTCAACGTGTTGGCAGACAGTGTCAACGTGTTGGTAGCACGCCAACTCGTTTTTTTGCCAGCACGATTTGCAAACCTTACTTTATCGTGTGAAGGCAGCTCCCACTGAAGCATAAGGCATAAAAACTGTTCCCAGTCAGCCTGATCTTGGGCAGGCCAGTTGATCTTCTATCAGGTCTTCCCTTTCTCCTTTACTTCTGACTTTTGCGTCTTTCTTTACGTGCCTTAAGCTGTCCGCTCCGATTTCTTTTGCCTAATGGTGTCTATTTCAGTGCAGCATATGGATGCTTTGATATACCCATCCATCAAGAACAGGTTGAAAACGACTCTGAAAACCGGGTGTAATCGTGTCACGTGATGTTTGCGAAATTCTTCCCCACCTGAACTGAGCATTTAACTCCCTTTGCGAATCAGAAATGTCTTCTTGTACTAACGTACTATTCTTGATTTAATCTATAAATGCACCCTTCAGCGTGTATTAAACGAAGTTGAACTTTTGTATACGTTTTATGCACCACATCCAGAGTTAACAAACCTCAATATGAGGAAATCCCCGTTATAACGAACGTCCTTGTGTAGTCTAATACTCTACTAAAAACCGCTCTCATAGAGCTTCTAAAATCGTTTTTTTTTTATTATTCTTAGGTGGCTATAAAACTTTCAGAGCCTGGTCCAGTCGGCGAACGTGGTCAAAACGGCTCCAAGGGTCCAACCGGAGAGATGGGACCGCGTGGACCGCAAGGACCTAACGGGACTAAAGGCGCCAAGGGACCGCGAGGAGACAAAGGTCTTCAAGGTGATAGTGGCTTTCCAGGATATCCCCACCGGGGATAAGGGGATCAAGGGCCCTAACGGGGATAACGGTACTACTGGTCCCGCGGGGAACCCAGGCGAAGAAGGAACAAGAGGTATCGGCAACTTCTGTTGGTGCGAGCAGACGTTCGTTCAGCAAACAACAGGCAACATTCGCCGTAGTGATACTCAGGTGACTAAGGACGTGTACTATAAGGTTAAATGCTAGTTATTCAAGCACCTCAAAAGCCTTTTTTTGTATAAAAGCCATAGAGGGGTGTTTTGCCCTACCGTGAAATCCAAGTTCCTTTTAGAGTAATATTAGCTTCATAATTTCCTTAACATAAGAAAGGAAACAAGAGTAGCTTTTCCGCTCTTCAGAACTGTATATTTTGGTATCTTTGCGTCTTGTTGAAAAACACAAAAGGATAAACAGGGCAATCAAAAGGTTAATAAAAAGGGAGACTCACTCCTTTACTTGCTCACTCACTCGCTCACTCACACCGTCAGTCAGTAACTCACTTACTCACTCACACACACACGCACGCACGCACTCCCTCCCTCACTCGCCCACTCACTTAGACTGCCAGCAGTCTCTCTTTCCGCTCAAGGATAGTCGAGGAAAACGAACAAACGAGCGAGCGCGAAATCGCCTGCCGAGTTGAAACGTGACGCGCGTGTCGAGCCGCTAGTATAGAAAGCCAGCTCATTACATTAGCGGCTCGACACGGGCGCCACGTTTTAACGCCGCAGGCGATTTTCGCGCTCGATCGCTTGCTTGTTCCCCTCGACTATCCCTGAGCGGAAAGAGAGACTGCTTGTAGTTTATCACTCACTCGCTCAATCACTTAATCATTCAGTGAGTAGCCCACCCTAAAAAGCGTGAATTTTTTATTTTGTGAAATGATTGTTTTCGAATCTTCCTCGTTTCTGAATAAAGATAAGAACACGTAATTGTCTAAATGCACAAGTTGTAAAACTGCAGATTGACAAATAACACATTTTTTTTCTTTTTGGTAGAATATAAAAATTATAGGAGCTTCGTGCACAACGAATACGGCTGGAGCAGAGGCAAACTTGCAAACAACAGTGCTATCTGGAATTTCCAACGGATATCAATATGATTGCGTTTGTAAACATGTCAGTAGTACACCAATCTGTAGACTGAATTACTGGGCGTGTCCCATAATGGCTCCATAAAAGTGGTCTGCGACGTTCATCCAAGAAAGTAAAAGCTCTCCATTGGTCCCTATGATGATTGCCCCCATCATACATGTTTGGGCCAGAGTTATGGTTCCTGTTGTCTCTTTGCCGTCCCCTCAACCACTGCTGCAATGCGTGTAACTACTGTATAAGCTGCTACATCCCTCTGGTAACCGTAACTTCGAAAAAACGGCTACACAAACCGATGGCAATAATGGCTTATTACGCAACAAACAGAAGCCACTAATATAGATTAGACAATCTGTAAATGTTTGAAACGTAGGTTTTCAGTTTTTTTTTCACCTTTTCACTGTATTGTTGGGATTTAGCTAACTAAAATAACTGTTAAGATGGACGTCCCCGTATATACGTTTTGTTCGTATACGATCTATTCCTATTAATTTTAGGGGTAGCTTAATTTTGACCAAAGCACGAGTAAGTTAGGCCAGGTTGATGTGCAATGACCCTAAAACCTTGACAGAATAATGTTTAGGCTTCATTGTATTAGTTACTGTTAAATTAAACCAGTGATGAAATATCCATAAGGTACAATTGGACGAGACGCATGCCGGCAATATGGTCGACAATTCTACCGCAAGAGATTAGGGTTAGGTAATCTTAGCATATAGTAAACAATATCTGTTAACGTCGTTGTTTGGCTATTTGTAGGGTGGATTTATTTGCAGCATACGCGTATACTTGTCGTATTTTCATTTGCATCGTATTCGGCCGGGTAAGCGTATAGACTACGTATCGATTTATCGCATTCATTGTTGATAAATTTGCATTACAACAGCACGGGAAAATGCAAACCTTGCGCAAATATCCGAGCATCCTCGGAGTCCCAGGGGCAGATAGTAGGGGTGAGAGGCAGATAAACGGGCGAAATAGGTGCGAGGTGAAGCCTGGTGCGAGCGAAAGTTTACAAGAAGGGCGGGAAAGCCCCTGGGAACATACGCTTAACGGACTAGTTCAAGAGCTCATTTGCGTTCTTGCTTCTGATTGAGCACAAATTTTGAGGCACTGTATTTTTTGTGCCCGATCAACGACCAGCTTATTTCACCGTTCCTTTCGTGACGTCTTATACAGAGTGTAACTTTGCTAAATCTTGTACCCAGTTGTCACTCGTACGTACTGAAATCAACTGTCTTTCTCGCGCGTTCGATAGGCCTACCATCGAAGAAAGTTGTTAATAGTAATATGCGAACCCACAAGCCGAAAAATTGAGAAATTTGGCAGGGGTAATCAAGAAAAAAGAAAACAGCAAATACGAAAATCATATTGAGGTATAGTTAGTCACTTCTTTTGACTGTGAAGATCCGCGTACGTTTAAGACTGTTTAAAATGTAATAGGGTCCGTCAGCTATGTCGTCCGATCTTTTGTTGTATGTAGTTAGTCTCTTTTTCTTGTATTATTGTCTTTCTTAACATTTCATACTCTTTTATTTTACCCAGGCCCGCTGTAATTGGCCTTAGCTGTTGCGGTGTCCCTACCAACCCCCTTCTTTAGTTTAATTACGTTGTATGTTTTGTTTTCTTTGGCGAAGCTAATAAAATAAAATGAAAATAAGCATGCAGTTAGGATTGACGTGCCATCCACAACATGTCTTTGCGTTTGCTCCAAACTGCACGCTTCTAAAAGTTCACACCTAAGGTGTGAACTTTTCACAATACCTCAATATGATTTTCGTACTTGTTGTTTTATTTTTCCTTTAGTATCCTTGCCAAATTTCTCGGGTTCTCGCCTTCGTGGGTCCCACTTTACTAAAACTTTCTCCGATTGTAGGCCTATCGAACGAGCAAGACAAAAAAATGATTTCATGATCAGTACGCACGAGTGTATAAGATCTGGATACAAGGTTCAGCAAAGTTACGCTCTGTATAAGACGTCACGAAAGGAACGGTGAAACAAGCTGATTGCTGATTGGGCACAAAAATACAATGCCTCAAAATTTATCCTCAATCAGAAGCAAGAACGCAAATAGGCTCTTGAACTAGTCCGTTAAAGGTATGTCGCCAGGGGCTCTCCCGCCCGTCTTGTAAACTGTCGCTTTCACCAGACCTCTGCTCGCATCGATTTCGCCCTTTTTATCTACCTCTCGTCCCGACCATCTTCCGGAGACCAGGGGGCCCCTGGTCTCCGAGGATGGAGAAGTAATCAGAAGTGACAGCGTCAAAATAACCAATGAAGTACGTGTGCACGCTGGAACTTGCCTTTGATTTATCGCATATTCCATACGCGTAACCTAAATGCGATGTAAACTTACAGGGCTTCGCTTTCTTTGCTATGCGCGTATGCTGCAAATAAATCCACCCAATGATCAAAGAAGAAGGGAAGGTGAAAATCGTTGATGAGATGCAGAGAGGGGAAAATAAGAATTGTTTGCTGTTGGCTCAAAAGACATATGATAATACTAATTGGTCAGCTTTGTCCTCTAGAACGGAAATAATTAATATCACGAAATAAGTTAGATAGATACCTTGAACATCAGTATTAAGCTATATACATCCCTCTGGCCATATAGCTTAATTCCTCCGTTCTCGGTATCTTTAAACTAGCTCGGTCAACTTAAATTATATGTAAATACATTTGAATATTTGGAATATTTTAAACAATTAAGTATAGGGCTTGTGTTTTTTGAAATCCAACCTTAGTTATAACATTTTTTTTTAATTTAGTAAAAACAACGTCGTAGTTTTAATACAATTTCACATACTTTTTCTCTGTTAGCATTTCTCCTAGTGTCTTTCTATATTATGAAGTTGTGAAGGGTGAAGGTACGATAAGTTATATCGAGGTTAATGGTGGTATTGCTTTAATGACTGACGGTTGAAAAGAAAAAAAAGCATATCGACGGTGACGAGCTTAGAACTTTACAATCGTTGGAATGCTAATGGTTAATCCAAACGTTCACCCCCTTGATGGTAAAAATAACCTTCATTGCCCGGTTAACGACTAATTTTTCATAAAATTGACTCCTGACGCTTGACCTTACATTGACGGTTAACAGTTGAAAACAAAGCTTCTCACGGCTAAGCCGTCATTCAAACGTCATTCATCATCATCATCATCATCATCATCATCATCATCATCATCCAACCTTGCTGAATACAACTTTGTTGTTTGGGACGGAATCAAACTTTTGTCAACGTCATTCACTGTAACAGGGTGGCCAAACGCGTTTAACATGCCAAATTCAACATCATGCAAACGCCAAACGCCTTTAACATGCCAAATTTAACATCGTTCAAACGCCAAACGCGTTTAACTAGCCAAATTCAACATCGTTCAAACGCCAAACGCGTTTAACATGACAAATTTAACATCGTTCAAACGCCAAACGCGTTTAACATGCCAAATTCAACATCGTTCAAACGCCAAACGCGTTTAACTAGCCAAATTCAACATCGTTCAAACGCCAAACGCGTTTAACATGCCAAATTTAACATCGTTCAACAGGGTCACCAAACGCGTTTAACATGCCAAATTCAACATCATTCAAACGCCAAACGCGTTTAACATGCCAAATTGTACATAGTTAGACAGCGTCACCAAACGCGTTTAACATGCCAAATTCAACGTCATTCAACAGGGTAGCCAAACGTGGTTATTTATGTCAAATTTAACATCATTCAACAGAGTGCCCAAATGCATTTAACATGCCGAATTCAACATCGTTCAACAGGGTCACCAAACGGGGTTATTTATGCCAAATTCAACATCGTTCAACAGAGTGCCTAAACGCATTTGACATGCCAAATTCAACATCATTCAAACGCCAAACGCGTTTAGCTTGCCGAATTGAACGGTGTTTAATGAAAATGTTGTATGCGTTTGGCCGTGATCTAACCCTCTCGACTGAGGGCTAAACCCTTTGAGACGCGCTTGTGCAGTCAAATACTGAACCAAACAACATTATGCGAGAGTTTGGTCACATATGATGTAGGTGAAAAGATATAGTTCGGCAAGAGTGTCCCTCTAGCTCTGTAAAGCATTTGACCGCTGGGTACAACTACCCGGTGGGAGCTCAGACGTTTTCTCCGTGATTAAATACTTCACATTTACCATCTTTTTTCTTTGTCTTTTTACCATCTTAATTACGTAGGTTTCGTGAGACGTGCAGTACGTCCAGTCTTTCATATTGAGCAAACAGTTTTAATTAACTATCAAGAATATTGCACATACTTGCATGTTGTTTTAAACTGTTCTAAGTGAACGTACCCTCTTGATATATGATGTTATAAGAATATAATAATTATGAAATATAAAAATCATGTTTCTCTTTCTTGGCAACTGAATTAATTTTGTATGAACTTGACTGAAGAGCAAATAGCATCAAAAGAAAGAGCTTTTAATTGTTAATTGAACTGCAACGTAACACTTTTCAGGATCGCACTGTAAGCCAAGAATTCGGAAAAAGCAAATGAAATTTTGCACCATAAATAATAGACTTAAGGAAAAATACGATAATAATGCACCATTCTGATAGAAACGTTTCCATTCTCATCACTCGTTCTCCTGCATGAAAGTGGGTCGTCGGTTCGGAAAAAAAAAGAAAAAAAAACAAGCAGTATTACTAACCAACAAAATAAACTAGATATAAGAAATACTAAAAGATAAGTTTGTGAGGCTCGAGTAGCTGTACTAATGAAGGTGGTTTAGATGTCAGAGGTACTGAAGATCTGGTGTCTACAAAACATATTAAAACTTAAAAACGCCCGAGAAAAGGGAGCAGCCATTGAAGCAAAAATTTTTGTTTTTGGTTTTTCGAAAAAAATGGGGTCGGTTCAGGTGATGGGAAACGAAATATTCTATTGGGCTGGCTTAACAAGAAGCAATTTTACACTTTTTAACTGGCAGACCACTTCGTTGGTTAGAAATCACTTTGATTTGCCAAATAAAAAGCTTTGAACAAGTACCAGTGATGGCTTAGCTCGCATTTTAAATTCCAACTAAAGCGATTCTTAGTAATAATTGTGTGTTGTAATTTCTTAGAACGGTTAGTTTTGTCTGCGTTTTCGTTGGTCAGCTCACATTATTTAGCTGACGTGTTTTCTGATCCTTGAAAATCAACCACTGCTACCTCGTACCCCGAGGCTGTGAGCTGCACCGGACCTGCATGAATTTGAATTTGATTAAACAGTGTTTCAAACCAAGAAACGTGTTAGGAACAGGAACGCGACAAATAGATATAATGGCAACTCTAGCTTCTAAGGGGCAACCAGGACGCGATACCAATAATAACACTGGCAAGGACCTCCAAACAAAACTGATTAAAAGGAAGGCAGCTTATGATGTGAACAGCGAAATCGCAGATTTAATGCACCAAGAATCAAGCAGCGGATCAACACGCGGAACGAAGGACGCGGACAAAGCGGTACCTACAACAGATGTCGTACTTAACCGTCTCCTAATTGCTTTGATGGTCATTACATTTTTGGTATCAGTGACGACGATAGCGTTGTCTTTGCTAATGATACTTCAGAGAAAGCCTTCATCCACAGGTAGGAGGTTATTACTGTTGTAGTGCGAAGTGTCGTAGATCCTTAAAATGGTTTATTAAGTACCTGTTGGAAACAGACACATAACATCTGATTGAAAACGTAGAGTAACTGAATAGAGTAAAGTAGTGTTGACTTCTAGGTATTTGTAGCTTTAGGAAAACGGCGTACATGTCATTGTAGTCGAATATCGGCGTAAGCTGCATAACCTTACAAATAAAAGTAGACGCACTGGTTGCCACTAGAAATCATCGGAGCATACATGATAAGCAGAAGTATGCAAAATGGAAAACGTTTCCTTGCTCTCTATTATATCTGTTCGGATATACGCTCCTGCTCGTGTGGATGTTTTTCTTACGCTTAAGGTTATCTTCTATTAGTTCACACATGCACCTCAGACTGTTAAGTTAGCGCCAGCCGCTCATGTTTCCCTGCTTATTGCTTATGCTAAATTGCTTTCGTGGTTCATGTCAACCAGCCATGAACGTACTAGATACACGGTGCGTGTATTTGTGGAGATTTTTGCTTGGTTTTGTAGTAATACTTTAAAAGCAAAGTGATTGAGAGAAAGCCATTTCCCAATATTTCCGTTTCTAACTAAATGGAAAATTAATCTTAACAGGATCCATCATTTGCATAATTGGTTTTTACGTCAGCGTTGCTAAGCATTCGTTTTTGACCGTGAGCTTCCGTAAGTATACCCTGCGATTACTCTTCCTGCCAACTGAAGGCTTGTCTAACAAAAAAAAATGGCATCTTTCCTCAAGGGAGAAGAGAAGTCAGCATTAGCAAAATGAATTGAGTCTAGTGTATCGCATGTTTGAGGCGTGTTTCGGTAAAGACATGGCACAGAATGTTCTGGGAAGTTCACGGCTCGATGAAGCGATTTATTGCAGTCAAGCTTTTGACGTCTCTAAGCCTTTAAGATTGAGAAGACTTTACTCATCTACATAGGTTCGCAGGGTATGGAGAAGTTTGACGAAATAACCAGCGTTAGAATCTTGTACGACAGCTTTGAGCGTAAAGTTAGTACATGAACGCAAGTCTTTTTTTAAATTACATGTAAACGTTCATCCATGAAAGAGACAATGGTCTCTTACATAGCTGGTGCACCGGTACGTTCAAATAGACATATATGAAAAAGAATAGTGTGAAAAAAACGTATCGCATGATAAGAACTGCCATGCTCGAAAAAGAAACAACACCAACGTTCTGCACACCAGGATTTCATCCACTGATTCAAAAGTTATTACCACTTTGTATAGCATAACAAAATAGCACCACAGGAAAGTACTGCTCAATAGCTTTGATTTGAATGGTCACACGTGAGGACGATTTCATCCACATATTAAAACATTAGAACCGCCTTGTGAAGTCGTTGTGGAGTCAGTAATAAACTGTACGCGCTCAGTAGCTTTCAGTGCAATTGTCGCAAACGTATCATATGAATCGAACGTTGATTCTGGGAATCAAATGGCTAATGAAAGATACTTATTTCTTTGTAGCCTCCTCCGAAAAGCTACAAGGGATTGCTGTACGTAGCGAAACAAAAGAAAGGTTGAAAGCCCTCGAAAAAAAGGTGAAAAGCCTGCAGCAAAGCTTGGTAAGGAAAGGAGTTTAGTTAGCAAATTTGAGAATACACTTAGCTACAATACGACATTTCTTTGCTCCAAAGATTCTATCTGCCAGAAGCAGAAAGAGAACGTCTTGGAGGGTATGTTACTATAATAATAATAATAATAATAATAATAATAATAATAATAATAATAATAATAATAATAATAATAATAATAATAATAATAGTAATGAAGGTTTATTAAACAAATCTAGTGGCACAAGGTGTGAATTAATACATAATTACAAACTGAGAGTAGGAAAGTAGAAAAAACAAAAATACAATATATCTTAAGCTAATCTCGGGGGGGGGAGGTACTCCTATAGTGAGCTATATGGGGAGGCTCCGCCCGAAAGGGGTGCCTTTTTTAAGCTCGCAGTATACTAAAGGGAAATTTGACATTTTAGTGTATGAAAGGATCACAAAACCGACTGCAAAGTGTAAGAAATGGTGGCTGAAGCGAAGTATATCAAAAAGTGCAAACTTTATGCGGAAATAACAACGCGAAACACATAAAAGCTTGCACCCTTTCAGCAACTGAACTAGACCGAATGAAAACCCGGGAAAAACGTGGCGATTATAGTGCGTTCTAGTGTTTTGGCTTAACATTGAGGTCTAAGAAAGGGGTGCAATTTTGCCGTAGGTATATGAAAGGCGTACCATTTTTTGTAAAAATTAATATTTTAAAGGGTAAGGGTTTGAACCTCCGCGCGGAGCCTCCCCGTATAAAACTTTATTAAGCACCCCCCCCCCCCCCCAGGGATGTTACTGAACGTTTGTGGATGGGAACGTGGTGTTGTTAACCACTTGCGCAGCATACTGCTAAGAGGACCAGGACTTCAAGTAACTTCTGACTGTATGCAATGAAGTTACTTTGACGCTGTGCTGTAAACATGTTTGCAACTTTAGTCAACGAGGAACAGATGGTGCCATTACGAGATAACGGTTAAGGATGTAAACTGGTAAAGGAAAGTAGATTAAGTGTGACTAATCAAGTTCAAGAAAAGATGAGCTCAGTGTTTAAGGAGGTCTTGGCTAACTTTTAGAGGAAATTAAATTGCATTCTTGTCTACAGCACGGCCTTAGTTTCGTAGACAAACAGGAAAACTTTTAAGAGGACTGGCATTGAACTTCGATCACAAATAGCACTACCAAAAAAATTCCAAGCCTAAAATAAACAAATAAATCAGTACACTAAAATCAGCTTCAAAACAGTTATGTGCAACAGGGTTCATTTCGAGTGACGCAAGGACAAATACAGTTACTTCTCTTCGGGAAGACCACAAGAACCGTTCAGGCTTGAGCTCGGCACGTCTGTGGAAAAGTCTAAGGCAGCGGGTTAGCAGGGCAATCCCCGCTAAGTGACCAGCGCTTTCTCATGACCGAATTTGAGCGGCCAATTAAAGCAAAAGACGCTTCTAACGCACTGAAAATACAACATGACAACTACTCCGAAAAAATATCTTGCTTATACTTATAAAAGTATAAGCAAGAACAACGACAAAAAGAAGTAATTAACGTAATTTTTCGGTACTTATTCCAAGACCATTATCAAACGTATAAAGAACTGGCAACACGCTGACTGAACGCGCGAAAACGCTTACTGAGCAATCTATGATAGGGTTAACACTCGGTGTTTAAAACCCTGTCCTAAGGTCACGATGAGTCCTAAGTATTGTTTCTTAACAATAGCCTTTTGTTTTCCAACAATACATAAGACACATCTTATCTTAGGAGAGCTTCATGAATCCAGTTCAACGAATTTCAGACTTCAAATTGTCAAACTTGTTAAGGCGACTTTTTGCCAAAACACTGATGGCTATTTCAGGTGACAGACTGCTTGGAATTGATTGAGCTCACTTCGGTTCCCTCTTGTGGCTCTGTATTTGTTTAAAAGAAAAAAATGTCATATCAGTATACGAGTCACAACGGCGCAAGTTCACCCCGTGATAGCTGGCATACCAGTTTACCCGTTTATGCAGAGTAAAGACGGTATAAAATTTTCATCACAGAGTGTAAACAGGGTGTAAAATTCTCATCAAGTACTAGGATAAAAAACGTATCGGTAAACAGGAAGACACACCCGCTTAGTTGCCTTAACAAGAAGAGTTCACAGTGATGCAAATTGAAACCGTTTGTTATTAAAACAGGTCGTAATTCCCGTATTCTTTGAGCATCATGAGTAAAACGTTATGTCTTATTTTGTATTTCAGGCAGAGAAGTCAAAAAAGATAGATTCTGCTCGCTCTTCTCTTCAAAAACTGAAAGCAAAATACAACTATTCCGCATCACTTAAGGTAATTTGAATGTTGTGAAATTGCTTGACACTATCTAGGGATGCAGCAACCATTTTAAACGAAAAAATATAGTCCATCAAGAGAGCACTCCATCTATGATGTAAGGGTTACAGAACTTCTTGTTTCAACGAATTCTACTGCACAAAAAAAGTTTTTTTCACAAAATTCTGCTTCACGTTGATGTCTCCTTGGTAACGTCACTTCAGTACGCAAATATGTTTGACACTGTAGAGTTTGTTAGTTCCACCTAACTTCTCTCTTCTTTAAGATAAGAGCTTTGGCGACAAATTTTCCCCATCCCTAGTGAGGAATTGGCATGTTTGTTCAATGTTAGAACGGTAAGGAGCTAGCACTAGAATATTTATTTCTTTGTCTACAATGAGCAACCTTACCAACTCTAACTGAAGTGATTCTAGTGGCCCCCAGCCCGCTTCTGTTGATTTTCATATATGTTTTGTTTTGTAGTCTTTTGGAGAGCAAAGACACGGCTTCTAGGGAACAAGTAGAGGGCCACGAAAAACGGGACCGAAGGGACCTGCAGGAGAAGGTTCGAGGAAACAGTGAATGCAGGGGTCGAAAAGGAGACCATAGTACTATTGGTCGCACGAAAGCCCCTGGAGACAAAGGACAAAGACGCATCGGGAACTTCGTTTGGTGCGAACTGAAGGAAAACAACTTCCCACGACGACAAAAGTCAATGACAGTCACAGTATCATGTGAAGATACTGAAAAAACTAACAACAATATAAAAATCAAAATAAGCTTAAAAAATCAGAAGCGCATCAAATAAAGCCAAGTTTGCCTCAGGAAGGGAGAGGTCTAAAGATGTATTTGGGGAAGCAAATCTCCCTCTGAAGAACATGGTGGTGGAAACACAAACCCTCGAAGGAAAGCAAAACAGATATAATAAATCTTTCGTTATTTCTCTTTGCTCGAACATTTCCAATGTTAGTTTACTTTTACCGTCAACTGAAACGTATTGAGCGAAAACATTTTTATTGCAAATTGTTTTAATGACTCTCTTTCTGGTTGGAACTGGAATTCCTTTGGAGCGTATGCAACGAACCAGAATGGCGTAGAGGTCATGATGGTGTACCACAACAAAAGAGTTCATGAGAAACCTTTTGTTCACGATTTACCGAAATGGCAGCGACGATGTCACGCGACAAATGCGCTATTTTAGAAAACTGAAGCAGCACTTTTTCTTAGAAAGCTCCAACAGGCTTTCAAAAATCTCCTGCCAGTATTTGTTAGCGCAAGACACTTAACTTTTGTAAATATGTGGCAAATAAAGGAAAATGAATTGAATTCTGTTTGTTCTTATTTCGCCACGCTTTATGACCAAACTCCATTTTCAATTTACCTAAACATGTTTCCATGGAATTGTTGTTTCCATTGAATGTAACATGCTTTGAAAATTATCCACTGCCCTCAGGCAGTCCATTGGTCCACATGAGATAGATGTGAATTAATTATACAAGAACAGTTTTCCAAGCTCATATTAATAAAATGTATCGTAATGTGTTTATGAGACACTCAAGGGAACTCTTGTAAAAATGTGGCATTTAAAAAATGATTTAATTCTGTCTGTTCTTGTTCCGTAATGCTTTACGATCACATACCTCAGTGAGCATGTTTCCATGAAACTATTGTTTCCATTTAATGAATACTCCTGATGAATTTGAATTAATTATAGAGGGACAGTTTTTCGAGTCCTCGAGTAAGAAATGGCAACTACCAAGGTGAGTCCAGCAACCGACGAATTTGAGTACGCGAATAGCAATGGCAACCATCTTCACAGGGAACTAAACGGAAAAAGGTTCGCTCGTGATCAGAATAGCGAATCCAACGAAAATGAAATGGAAAGAGAACTCGGAATCAACAAGTGCGGGAGAAGCTGGAAGAAAAGGCATAAGTGAAACGGTACCTACAAAAGAGATCATTTCCAAACGTCTCCTGCTCGCGTTTATGGCCGTGGTGTTCCTTACATCATTGGTATCGATCGTTTTGTCTCTGGTGGTATTGCGTGGAGAAACCAGCTCCGGAGAATCAAGTGCATCAGGAACTGGAAGTCAACAAGGTAGACAATTTGTAGCCTGTTTACTGCTTGCTAAGGCAGCGCCTTTTTTCTTGAGTCGGTCGGAAAAAAAGTTTTAAAAGCATCGTAATAAAAGCATAGATATGACAGGTATCATAACGTTATAGTATAGTGACAACAGCATCGAATTAAGCTTTGCTGGACTAGAATAGACATATGAAGAACACGCAGGTTCTTGTTCTTCTCGTCTACCGAGTTATCACTTCAACTCACCTGATTATACAAAGACAATAAGCATTAGAAGGGAGAATTTTTCTGTCTTAGTGGTTGTTGTCGCTGTTCTTATTACACGGTCCCCCTGTTCATTTTCAGGGTCTTTCGTATTCCTATGCTTACGCTACATTAGTTTTCACATTCACTTGGGCTGCTCATATCAAGGGCAAGCGTTTGTTTGAGGTGTTTTCTGCCATGGTCTGGTGATTATGCAAGCCAGCGTAAGCGCTGGCAGCTGTTTGATGAGTGCATTCATGTACATACCCGCGCGTGTTGTATTGTCCATTTATTTGGTGGAGAACGAGTGAATGAAAACTGACACACTTCCAAACACTTAACGTTAACTGATTTAGAAATCAACTTGAACCGTAATTAACTGGATTCATGAGAAAGATGTTTTAATCAGTCAATGACACAGGCGGCTGGGAAAAAGCCTGTGTCATTAACTGGCGTAAAATTCACCATCACATTTCATATCATTGCGAATAGTCGCCACCTGTCGACATTTCAGTCCTAGCAGTATGCAGGACGTTTGTCACATGAACCTTGGTTTATTGGCCTTAGCTCCCACGAGTCTCCTATAGCTCAGTGGTAGAGCATCTGGACTAGTAACCAGAAAGTCACAGGCTCGACTCCTGTTGGAAGAACTCTGATTTTTTTTCCTAGCCGCCTGTGACAGTTAACGGATTGAAACATCTTTCTTATATATTCACCAGGCTTTTAAATTCACCATCACACTTATATCGTTGCGAATTAACTGGATTCATGTTTTTTGAATGAACATCAATTTATATCGGAGGCTTTGAGGTCAACGTTACTAAGCAGGTGATTTTAATTTATGAACTTCAGTAAATATTCCCTGGGATTATTCGTCTTCTAACGTACCATGCACAATGACAACTTTCTAAGGATGGATATAAGAGGATTTGCATCTTGGAATATATTTCGTGCTGGTGTTAGTGGAAGATAAGAGCCAGCTTTCTTGTTGTAAGAAGTGTCTGAGTTCTATTCAGCCATCAAAATTACAGTGCTTGGTTTTCAAGGTTGTCAAACCAAATCTAAATAAAGCTCTAAATAAAACCCTGGTATATTTAGGATAATGGTTTTCGGTCCAGCTTTCTACCGGCCTCTTCACAAAGACGTGTATTATAGGTGCGACAATTAGATTTATACTATGGTAGTTTGATTCTTCCTAGCTTCGTTTGAGAAGTTGGAGGGAACTACTCTATACAGCGAAGCACTAGTCAGAATAAATGCCCTTGAGAGGAATATGAAAAGCCTTCAACTGAGCTTGGTAATAACATGACTGATACTCTTTTAAAACCGTTTTTCTCTGTTTTTTCTTATAATTTGTTCAGAGAAAGCAATCAGGTGTTGAGACAGCCGCTTTTAAAGAGACTCCCTGAGAATAGATATTAACCCTATTCAGACCGGGCTTGTTTTGGTCTCCTGGGGCCTGGGAAATAATTACGTACATGACAGCCAGAAGGCTGAATTGTTTAATTTATACAAGATAAAACAATACGAAATCCTAGAAATATGATATACTTTACAAATGTTCGCATTAAAATATATCAAAAAATATCTATGTCTTTATAACATAAAATATAACTCTATCTTTGTCTTATTAAATATTTGTAATAGCAGGTGTTAAACTTAGAACCACTTGGCAAAGCTGTAAGACTGGCTTCGAAATAATTTTAATTGACACTTAGCTAAAGTTAAAGGGGCTATGTCACAGGTATTTTTGTCACCTTAGTGTCAAATTCCGCTTAAATCAAAACTAAGAGCATTTTCTTATCTACAAAATGGCTTTCTGAGAACTCCAAGAAGAAATGAAGTGAATTCTTGAAAGGAAAATAAAATTTAATCAGTGAATAATGGTTTTTGCTAGACAGCAGGGAAAACTGGAAAAACAGCGGCCCGATTGTTTTCAAGTTGCAATCCATTTCCATCCTGACCATCCGTGGCCAAAGGCACTTATTTGCAGTTTAAGTGTACTAGTAGAGTTGTTTTAAACAAAAATAGACCATTATTTTAGGTTTTCATCATTACAAACATGACTTTTGGCTTCTCAAATTAATGCTAGAAATTGGTGACATAGCCCCTTTAGTCCGTAGCCTGCGAAGCAGGTGTAAACGGGGAAGGAGTAGAGGAGCCATTTTCCATCTACTTTCTCGCTCCCCCTCTCCCTCCCCCTGCCCGTGTACGCTTGTTACGCTGGCTAGTTTATCCCTCACTGAAACAACCAGTCCTCTCCGTTATTTAGCTCTTTTGTACTAAAGTTTATAAAACCAATGATAAAGTTTTGCATTAGATTTACCCCTCGATCTTGCCGCTAGTTTTTTTATCGCTACTTTATATTGAGGGATGAGATTTAAGGTCAATAGTCGTTTCCACCCTAAAGGTATAAAATCCCTAAACTCCTTAATACTAGACTCTTTCCCTTACTGAACCTGTAGGCCCCACAATCTGAATTTTCAGCCTATAAATCTGATTTACTTTCCAAAAACTCCTTTATTTGAACTGTTGAAGCAGTAAAGACCAATAAATTACTTACCTTATATGCACATTTTTGTGACACTTGCATAATGATTGCCGCTGACATGCATACAACATCCTGCATAACGAAAATTAATTTTAAGATCCTATCATATCTATCTCTTACAGAACTCATAAAAGTGCATAAAAGTGTGGGGTTACTGACAGTTCGGAATCTTAATCTATTTGTCGCGTAATTGGGGGTACCCAGAGATAAAAGCAATAGATCAAGAAGGAGAGATTTATTGTGGGCGTAACTAATGTCTATTTGTTTTTATTTTTTGAGTACATTCTATTCATGGGACTAAATATATTTAAATGGGGAAATTTTAGTTTACCGGAATTTTATATATAAGGCCTGAATCCCAAGTCTAAAGGTGCCCTCATACAACAGAGGGAAGTTTGCAAACTAGTGATTTTGCAAACTCAAGTTGGCGTGTGAACGTTGCAAAAATAATTTGCCAGCACGTTCCCAAACTGTTCGACAAGCTGTTTTACGGCGTTCACACACGTAACCACCACTACTTTGCATACAAATTTATGACGGTATTTTCATTTCTTTTTTTTCTTTTCTATATAATAACGCTCTAGATTCAGAACATCAGTAACCAGCTTGATGCATCTGTGAGTGCCATCAACATAACTTTCTTCGAAGATCTAGCTTCAGTGAAAACAAGTTTTGACTCAAAGGTAAGTGTGCTCTTCTACGGCAGGCGTATATATAGCGGTGATCAATACGAATGAGGATCAGATCAGATTAATTTTTCCTCATGTTGTTAATGCTTTGCATAGTTAAGTAGACAAAGCCAATTGAGAACAAAGAAAATCGTCAGCATAATTAAGTAAGGGTTAGACAATGAACGCGAGTGTTCTATGGGATATAGTGTCCCGAGCAAAGATAGAATGCCACGAGGCCGCAGGCCGAGTGGCATTCTATCTTGCGAGGGACGCTATATCCCATAGGACACGAGCGTTCATTGTCTAACCGTCTTAGAACATGGTCACACCCACGAAGAATTTCGTTTTTGCGTGCAGATTGTATTTTTGCATTTTAATTTTTTAGTTCTCACCTTGAAATTACGTTGCTATTTTGTTTACGATATTTTCGCATTGTACACACGCCGTTGAGTTGCAAATGAATGTTTTACTGAGAGTGCTTCACCGCGCGGTTTATCGTAGTTGATGCGTAAACAGCCATGAGTCAATACATGGAAATTGAGGAACTCAAGGCAGTGATTGCCCCACAAGATTTACTAGATTTACACTGGTGAAATCAGTCTTCGACGCGATACAACCACCGGCACTAGCAAGTGGGGAACACGCAGGGAAAGCCAAGAGACCAAAGACAAGTTCAAGTACAACACTCGTAGTCCGACAAATACAGAGAAACAAGTCTGTCCTTCTACTTCAATTAAGGTCTGAACATGTCTTACTTAGTGTAAAGTTGTAACGTAATGGTTTTTCTTTCGATTTGGTTTTTGCTTTGCTATTACAAGATTCCATTTTTTGTTGTTTTTTGACACCACCAATGAAGCTGTTGTTTTTATCGATTTAGTTATAAATATTCACAGAGCATTTGTGCATTCATTAGTAGTTTCTACTTAGTCATTAGTATGCTCTATATAGAGCATACTAGTGAGGCTAAACAAAGGAAAACAATGCCTCATTAGTATGCTCTATATAGAACCACTAATGAATGCAGAATTTTACCCCGCAATTTCCCTGTGCTTCAAAAGCCCCCGCCACTTTACATAATTTAAGACAGTTTATGGAATATAGAGCATCGAAATGCTGGACACTGATTGGCTGAGTGGGTGTGACCATGTTCTAAGTAGAGTTATTTTATTCGTCTATAGCCAAATTCGTTCCACTAACTTTAAGAGGATAGTTTTGAAACAACTGAATTTTAGAGACGAACACTCATTGTAGCTTTAATAGGATCGCAATTTAAGGCAGTTTAGGGCAGCAGGGTACTGGCCATGTGGAACGACTATTCAGAAGTTGTGAAATCTCAATTTAGGTCTCTGTTTTGTAGCATTGTTTGTAGTTTTTCTTTTTATCAGTTTAGGGCGCTTTTCATCAAGTCTCGTAAAACCAGAACTAAAGTAATCACCCCCAGCCAATCACAACTAACACAAATTACCCAATAAACCAATTAAAACTCGAAGCAAGCGCCAAGCAAGGGAAAACACGTGCGAGCAACTCGCAATTGGCTTGAGTTTTTCTGATTGGTTGAAAAAGTGGCGCGATCTTGTAACCAGTCACAGAGCGCGAAGTAGAGCAAAACAAAATCAAAACGCGAATTACTTTCACCACTCACCTGAAAACAGCTCTATAATTTGCTTATAATAGCAATTAAGTTACACTCAGTTACTTGCAGGTGCTGATTTTCTTTCCTCACAGTTAAACAACACCGCCCAAAATCTTTTAGACGCTGATCAATCGCTTCAAACCCTTCTGAACACAATCAACAGTTCTTTGAGTGCCCAGGTGAATTATACTACTAATTGTAATTTATTGATTATTTGCATGATTCTGTGGTACCAGACCTGAATACTTTCTTAAGCTACCCTGGTGTTTAAAAGAGGACAAATAATGAATTTATGTCGAAACTTTGGGATATTTACTCTTTGATTAGTATCGTGAATTGTTTATTTCAACAAAACTATTATGTTACGTTGTTTAACAGTGATTCCCTACTACTTTCCAGTTTTTTATGTTTAATTTGGCCACTTAGTAAACTGACTTGACTTGGAATTTAGTGCTTTTAATACAGCAAACAGTGCTTTTGGCATTGACGTTTCAAATAAAAATAAAAATAACATGGGAATTTCTGCAGAAGTTCACGGAGTGACTTTTCTATCCACTGTTTCCAATTGGTTGGTTTTTGTAAAGTTAGGGCATCCCAAGAACACAAAGAAAAACCGTCTGCCAAGGACGAAAACCAAAAGCAAACTAAACCAACAAATAGTACCAATTTAAGTCCGGGATTCGAACCCAGGCCATGACGGTGAGAGGGGAGTGCTGTCACCACTGCACCCCCGCCCCCATCTTTTAAGAGAAGTGAATTGTTGAAGAACATTTTTTGGCTTCCTGGCTGTACCTAACAAAATCAAAATTCAATTATGTCCAATTCCCAGGTCCAAAGCATCGGTAAGTTGCAAGGTGACATAGGTCCCCGAGGATTCAATGGATCAAAAGGTAATCCAGGACAGATGGGTACCACAGGTCCCCCAGGTTTTAACGGATCCACAGGTGACAAGGGAGACAGAGGTGTTAAAGGTGATCCAGGAATAAATGGTACCAATGGTGCTGACGGGGTGAAGGGTGATACAGGTCTTCAGGGTGATAAGGGAGATCCGGGAGCTCAAGGACCACCAGGACCACAAGGGCCTCAAGGACCACAAGGACCACAAGGGCCTCAAGGAGCCGGAAACTTCAGTCAGTGCGTGTATACATCTGATGTTGGGACAGGATCCTCAGGAAATGCAGATGTTGACGTGATTGAACAATTGGTAAGTTAATTAATGATCGTAACGCCGTAACGTAGTTGCACCATGAGTAGGATTAGAAAATTGTTGTAAAACAAGTTGAGCCCCGCTACTAGCATTTGTCAGTATCATGTTTTATTTGCTGCGTGACTACGTTCTTACAAGCATTTTACATTAAGAGTAATTTCTGTAGGTTACGAGCCACAGACCTGGTAAACGGTATCGAAAGTTTCATTTTTGGATGATTCACATATCTCATTTTGTTTTTCAACAGCCTTTATTTAACATACATATTATATTTTTTCAATCTTTTTCTTTCAGAATGAGAAATTCTTGGGTGTTACTTGCTCCACAACCAATGCTCAAGAATATAACTTAAACGTAGTGAAAAGACGCGCGCCGGATAACCGGTATGTATACACCTGCGCATGTAAAGGGACTTCTACACTGTTTCAAGAGTCCGGCAGCACAAAGTGTTTAATCCATTACTGGGTGTGCCCACTGACAACTTAAGCTACACACCCGATTTGTAGGTATACATATTTCGTGTTCAAAAGCCTTGTTGTCTCTCATAGTAGCTTTTGAATCCAGGAATTTCCTTTACAACAATTTGTCGTTTTTAAACTTTTCCGCTTTTTTCGATAGTTCTAAAGAGGTTAAGAGCAATTTGAAGCTTAATTCTTGTATTTTCTAACCTGCTGCAAGTTTGAACAAGTGTATAACTGAATACGTTTGAATCCAAAGTCTCAGTAGTGCTGGCCTATTTCCCTTGTCACAGCAACAAAAAATCATTTTCTGTTCCTGTGGTGCAAAAGAAAAGAAAAGCACGAAAGAAATAACGTTTACATTTAAATCAAGTAAGGCTCAACGAGCTGGATGTCAACGCAAAATTGTGTTCCTTGAGGTTCAAAATGGCACTTGCAGTAAATAATTGAAGGTATTTTGTTTCGCAACGTATGTCCCACGTTGTTGTTCTTACATGCATGCAGACTTATGCTCCTTGACATGATTTTACCTTCATTTTAAGCAAATTAAGCACGTGTTTCAAAATTTTATTTTTAATATCAACATTTCAATCAAAGCATAATATTTTTGTACTTCACGTGGTACATGCTACTGCGTATATGTCCACTGTTTTTAGAGTAAAAAAACAGTGGACATATATTTCATGCTGGCATGCAAATGCGTTGAGTCACATATTGAATGTTATTTTTGCCTCTTTGTAATACTACACAATACTACGGAACGTACTAAGATTATTAATTTTTATCGTCTGTTCATCGTTGGTCTGCTTTAGTTGGTTCGCAGATAAACTGACAATTGCAACTCGGAAGTCGCGAACCTTTATAAAATAATTGACCGCGAACTGAGGTAGGCGTTCACTAATTTACAAAATTGATAAAGAATACGTGAAGCAGGACACGAAACATGCAAAGAATCGTTCATAAATTTTTGTTTGCCTATCAACCGCTTATTTTCTATGGAAATGTTATGGAAATCTTTGCACGTTTTTAAATGACCCTGTTAGCGGCTTTTAACACAAAAATCAAAACAGTTATTGACGAGTAATCCCCCAAATTACCTTGACCACGTCTAAGTTGACAGCGTCCTTGGATTCGAAAAGAAGAGAGAATGTCGCTTTTAGACAACCTGTAAACAACTGAACTGGGTTTCAGGATATACTTACAGGAAAATCATTGCTAAATGCAGGCATTACAAAAATTTCCTACATAAGCTCTGGGACAAACACCAAGTAAATCGTACATTGAGTTTTTTTTTAAACTATTCTCAAGCTGCAATGTAATTATCGTTAAGAATAAAAAACACTTCAGAGTTCTTGAGGCTTGTGCTAAATAATTTCATTTGAAATTGGTTGCGTTAATTTCCACTGGTATTTTAGAGGACAAAATGATTAATTAATTTTATCTTATAGCATCTCCGATACAGGGAAATTTAACATGTTAAACGTGAAATCAGGATATTATTATGCAAGTGGCCGTGTGTCAATGTTACTTTTTGGTAGCAGACTATGTACAAAATTATTGTAAATAATGAAAATGTGGGATAGCATATACTCTTCCATGTCTGGTATGAAGAGTCTATTAGGCAAAAGTGTATGTAGAGAATAATGTTGTACCTAAGCATCCATTGGTGTAACAAAAATACAAGGAAAATAAAAATTAATACTCACTGACCGATAGTATGTATTTGAATCAGTAGTCAGTAAATTTAACTCATCAAAGTTCCAACGAGCAACTATCAGCCGATACGTCCCCACTAAATTTTCGTCAACCCAAAAACTGCCCTTTGCAAAATCTTCAATGCACCAGCTTTGTATTTTTAGATGAAAAGTTGCAAGAAACAACAACTTAAACGAAAACAAGAAATGGAAAAAAATTAGACGAGAGAAAGCGAAAATACAAGAAACCCTATTTAAGGACGGTGCCTCCTAATAAAGATGTATTTTTGCAAAGGTTATTACTATGGGGAAAGAGTAGATCTTAGCAAGGGTTATTGGAATCCAAAAGAAAAATGTAGGCAACCACGCATTTTTCAGAGATAATTAAGCAACCATAATTCAAAAAAAGCGTTAAAATACAAAGAATGTATGACAATTTCTTTCCAAATTTAAGCTCAATTATCTCTGAAAAATGCGTGGTTACCCCAATCTTCTTTTTTGATTCTGATAGCCCTGCTAAGACCTGCTTTTTCCACGTAGTCATAAACCGCGCAAAAATATTGTTCTATTAGTGGGCAAGTTTCTCAAGAAACCCGAATATCCTGAGACGCGCAGAACGTATGCGCAGTAACAAAAGGAGGCACCGTCCTTCATGCAAAAAATAAAAAGGAGTTTACTCAAACAACCTGTCAAAATTCACATTTTACTTTGGCTAAGAGCACTGCTGACAGATTTGACGTGAGCAGTGGATTTGCAATGATTTTGTATGCCTACCGCACCTCGTGTCCGGCTTTAAGTCAAGTTAACCCAAATTAGCTCCCTTGTAGAAGTAATTTCCTTTCAGAGGAAGGCCTTGTTGGGAATCTTCTGCCGATGGGTAATATCTATTTTGGCCTTTTCTCCGGACGGGTGCTACTTACACAATAGAGTTCTGTCGAAGGCACTATCGTGTGCTAGGTTGCCTGAGGAAATTTGATCTTCATAACAAATATTACCTTCGAGGGCTCTGATATGAAGTTTGAACATCAAATTTCCGAGGGAACCTATCACACATAGGGCCTGAGACAGAAGGACTCTATTGTTTTTATTGTGCAACGCTAAATTTTGAGCGAAAATTGCCAAAAAGGGGCACTATGCGCTGATAGGCACCCGCTGAGGAAAGACACTATCGCGTCACGTGTTCGATTTCAACCAATGGGAGCGCGCCAAAATTTAGCGTTTTGCCATAATTCCCGATAGTTTCCTCCGCGGAGGAGCAGTATTACGTCACGGGTTCAATTTAAACCAATCAAACACGGAGAAGAATTTAGTGGTGAACTATAATAGAGCACTGAGATCGCCATTGTGGCCTGTGCAATAGAGTAATTGGAACTTCTGTTTTCCTCTCGGCTTTAATAGCGGAGCCCGCGCTCTAGCGCGTCAGCAGAGCACCATTGCTAAGGAAATTTGGTAACCTATCAAGCCAAGAAAACTTGGTAGTGACGCAATAGTCAGGTGACCGTACGTTCGTACGTCAGCACCACAGGGTCACCAATATGAAGTGGCATACACTGGATATAACCCTGTGCTGAATCCCGTGTTTTTGGCGCGAAATCGCATGTTGACCCGCGTTGTAGCAAAACAAGCAAAGACAACAAAAGTAAAAAAAAAATTTGTTAATGGAAAAAAAAGTTCAAAAGAATACTGAGTTGTCTTTTTGGTGGAAGGTAAAATGTTCAATTTAGGCGAAAAAACTTAGGCGATAAAGTTCAGGCGAAAAGTTCAAATTTGCCTTGTCGGTTCTGTTGCGAACTCGGTAGGCACACCGCTTGAGTTTGCAGCTTTTCGCAGCGGTTTCGACGCCAAATATAGTAGAGCTAGTGCTTTTTGGTTTTTTCTGTCCACAACCATGATTTTTACGGCGGTCCAAACACATTTTGTCAGGAAAAACACCAGCATTTTCATGTTGATCGGCAGCTTGTCACGAAGAAACAAAAGTAGTAAAATTAACATCCAAAGATAACAATAAACGCTCGTGGACTAATTGCCGGCTTATGACGCCGTCGAGCCGAGTTCGGCCCCTCAATGGGGACATAAATTTGTCTTTTTTTATTATTATTATTTAACGACTTCAATGAGGGTATTTTCACAAATTAATAAATGCCACCCCCCAAAAAAACCAACAAACAAAAACTAAAAAAACAAAAAAACAAAACAAAAAAGGGGGGGAGCTCCGCTTTAAGGCTTGGCTAAATCTGTATATTAAGCCTTTTAACTCTTTCCCGTCAAGACTAGTATCTTCCCGACGTTAACGTCGGGAACCATTGAACCACTCCTGATGTCATCATTTTTGACGTTACCAAATTGTTTTGATAAGCAGCTAATACAGCAAGGACAGATCCATCAATATGTGTGTCCATTTTGAATATCGACTAAATTCTGGTAGAGCTATACCAGAAAAAACGTGTCCAATTTTGGGTAAAAAGTTGGGGGAAAATAGGCCAAGTCACCTAGTTGATCAATGTTCCATTTCCAGGTTTTTTGAAGGACTGAGGCCAAAACTTTTCCAGTGGATAGAAAGGGGATAAGGTGTAGAAGATAAAGAGAAAAGAAAGGGAGAGAAAAAGGAAAGCAAAAGAAGCGAGAAAAAAATTGGAAATGAATCAGCAAAAAAAAAAAAGAAAAAAAAAAGAAGTCCAAATTTTGGCTTATGCGCATGCTTGAAATCAAAATATTGTACAATTTACAACAGAAGCTGGCTCAAAATCTAGCTGAATTGTAAGAAAACGCTTTTGTAGCAAAGTTTAGTGGCATTTGGCAACATAGCACTCAAAAAACCGCTTTAACGGTAAAAAATGCGTTTTTTAAGGAAAAAAATCGGACGGGAAAGGGTTAAAGGTCAAAACCTCAGCCATATAGAAACGGAACAGTTCGTCCCAAGCTGCAGACGTTTCTGAGATTAACGACGATTTGGAGTTCCTTCTGCTTTGAGATACAAATTTTAGCTGTGCCCCTACTTGGTTCAACTGGGTCATAATTACTAGTTTTATTTGGCAACCTGCTTTCTACTGCCTTTTGGTTTCGCATGGTTAGAGGGGATGACGTTTTGGAAACTATAATCTAAGCCTTCTTTTGGACGCTTTTAGACCAGTCTCCAAAGAAATCATTCATTGAAGATGGTGATTACAGAAACAACAGACAAATTTGCTTTCTCCATCGCATTTGAGGGACTCTGCTTTCTGGAGACTTATCGCTATCGAATTCCTTCTCGTCTGCAGAGGCACTTGCCCCTCTCAGCCGACCGAGTCTGGTACCTGGTCCTAATCCTGTGCAATCAAACAGGGTTCGTCGTCTATAAGAGGGATATGTGGTTTGGGGTAAGAATGCACTTGATTAATATTCGGAAGAATAGCGCATTTAGCACTTCTTCCTGTATCGAAAAATTGAATAAGTAAGCCTTGGGTTTTTGGGTTTGGTGAGTGGATCGCTAAACTGTCAAGAGCTTTCGAGCTGCAACAAAGCAAAATGGCAAATATTTCATGGATTTTCGCGGGCGACGCAAGAATAGAAGCTACTAAGTTATGCGCCTTATCATAAGAATGTAAAATGATACACCAGCGCTGCACTGTTTGTGATGAAAAGACGTTTAGAATTTATCGAAGGCAGCTGAAACTATAGGAGGCCCTTCATGAGCCATTAATTATTAAGGTCACTGAGGGAGAGTGGTCTACGTAAACCCTTTTCCACTAAAGTAACGACTAAACAGCCGTTGTGTCCTGTCCCCCGTCCCTGTTATGGCAATACCGATGACCTCCTTGTTTCAACACCTGTATAGACCTTTGAGCAAGCCCTGGCCAAACAAGAACAGAAGTAGTCGGGAGTTAACCGACGGAATAGAGACTGAAGAGACCATCTGTGCATCACTAACATTAACTGCATAACTGCCTTTCAAACGCAATCGACTCTTCCAGCAGAATGCTAAAAGGTTTTTTTTTTCATATTCTGATTTGACTGGCCGAAAAGCTGATAATGGAGAGAAAAGAGAGAGAAAATTTACGAAGCGGTTTACCGTTGGAAGGTCGGAGACTGGTCGAGTTCGGATAAACTGCCAACTTCCCACGTGCCTGGCGCATGGGATCGTAGATTTGAGTTTTTAGTTTGAATATCTCTTTCTTTATTTGAAGAGTGGATTATTAAAACGAATGTTTAGTGAAATCACTACTGCAGTAGTCAACTTCATATTTTGTTCTTCGAAGGAACGTGCTGCTTTGTGTACATGCAATTGTGTCCCTCATGCTTGTTCTTCTTGCTCAGGTGGGAAGCAGCGGTTATAAGCCTGGTTCCCATTTGTGATATGAGCGATACCATATATTTAAACATAAACAAGAGACAGGAGACAAGTGAACGGCACACATGCATACATGCATGGGGTAGGATCAGGAGGAGCAGCATCTGTTGACAAGGTTGAACAATTGGTGAGTTAATTAATGACCGTAACGTAGTTGCACAATGAGTAGGATTAGAAAATTGTTGTAAAACAAGTTGAGCAGTCCTGCTACTAGCATTTTGTCAGTATCATATTTTGTTTACCGCTTGACTGCCATCTTACAAGCATTTTACATTAAGAATAATTTCTTTAGGTTACGAGCCACAGACCTGGTAAAAGGTATCGAAAGGTTCATTTTTTGATGATTCACACATCTCATTTTGTTATTCAACAACCTTCATTTAATATACATATTATTATCTTTTCACTCTTTTCTTTCAGAATGAGAAAATCTTGGGTGCTACTTGCTCCACAACCAATGCTCAAGAATATAACTTGAACGTAGTGAAAAGACCGGATAACCTGCATGTATATACATGCTCATGTATAGGAACGTCTACACTGTTTACAGAATCCGGCAGCACAAAGTGTTTAATCCATTACTGGGTGTGCCGACTGACAACTTAAGCTACACACCCGACATGTTTGTATACATATTTCGTGTTCAAAAGCCTTGTTGTCTCTCATAGCAGCTTTTGAATGCAGGAATTTCCTTTTAAAACAATTTGTAGTTTTTAAACGTTCCCGCTTTTTTCGATAGTTCTAAAGAGTTCAAGAATAAATTGAAGCTTAATTCTTGTATTTTCTAACCTGCTAAAAGTTTGAACAAGTATATAACTGAGTACGTTTGAATCCAGTCTCACTAGTGTTGGCCTATTTCCCTTATCACGGCAACAATAAATCATTTTCTGTTCCTGTGGTACGAAAGAAAAGAAAAGCACGACAGAAATAACGTTTACATTTAAATCGAGTAAAGCTTAACGAGCTGGATGTCAACGCAAAATAGTTTCTTTGTGGCCCTGTTTTAATAAATTGTGTTCCTTGAGGCTCAAAATGGCACTTTCACAATTTTTTTGTAGTGAATAATAAATGACATTATCATTCATGTTATTTTATCCGGCGTTTTAATTGGCAGAGAGACCATTACGTTACTGCAAATAACTGCATGCCTACGGTAATTATCTGCTCATGCGCATTACGGGAGAAGATGTTTTCCTGCAAATAATTCTGCTCGTGCGCAGTTGAGTCACCTGTTCAGTCCACGTTTGAAACTCCACCATGGCGGCAAGATTTCCAGAGCTAACAGAGAGTGATCTTAATTGTCTAATTGAACACAAAAACAGCGATAACATCAAGAAAGCAACTAAGGTTGCTGTAAGCGTATTTCGACAATATCTAGAAGAAAGAAAAGTCGACGGAAAGGAGCTTCTTACGTCGAAAGTTCAACTTGCAGCTGTTCTAAGAAAGTTCTACGCGGAAGCCAGGAACTGAAGAATGGCGAACTGTACACGAAAGCTTCACTCGTGGCGATACGTTTTGGTCTCCAACGGTTTTTCAGCTCTCTAAAGAGGGATATCATCAAAGACTCCAACTTCGCCGAAGCCAACACTGTATTACAAGCGGAAATTTCAGAGCTTAAACGCAGCACAAACTACCGATAAGCAACGATGATATAAAGAAGCTGTACCAAAGCGGGCTGTTCAGTTTAATTCAGCCAGAAACACTGCATATAAAGTTTTCTTTGAAGTTATGCTTTTCTAGCTCTTCTGTAGACGAGGCCGCCAAACTTTAAGAGAGTTGAAGAAAGGAGATTTCTGCATCAAGACCGACTCGTCAGGGGTGCGATATGTTTGTAAAGTGAAAGCTGAATTAACCAAGAATCGCCGGGAAAACGATGAAGCTCAAGAAACACAAACCATGTTTGAAACCGGCGGACCTTTGTGCCCAGTACGGTCATTTGAGAAATATCTGTCTCATCTTAACCCAAAGAACGTCTTTCTGTTCCAGAGACCGAAGAAAGCAGTAAAAGACAGCGACAAAGTTTGGTTTGATAACATGGTCGTCGGTCAACGCTCGCTTGCTGATAATCTGAAGAATTTATCTGTTGCTGCAGAACTGTCTTATCCCACTCCATCAGAGCAACTGCCATCACTATTCTTGACGACTGTGGTTTCGAAGCCCTGCATATCATGGCACTGTCAGGTCACAAGAGCGAAAGTAGTATCCGGAGTTGTGCGGCCCAAACAAGTTTGAGCACTAAAAGGAAAATGTCCGAGACGATTTCAAGGTCCCTCAACAACAATTAGCAGATGGCGCTGGTGTCGGAGGCGGAAATGTCATCCTCTTCAGCTGTTGGCAGTGAAGAAACTACAGTCAGCGCGGCCCAGGCTGAGCCACTTCTCACAACGTCACAAGAAGGATTTATTCTTAAAGAAATGAGTATTCAAAATTCTCAACAAACTGTGAACAACTTTTGCAACTGCACTTTTAATTTCGCAGGCAAGTAAGCCATTAAAAGTGCTGAACTTCTGCGAGTTTGACTTAGGAACTTAAAGAAAAAAGTGTGAAAATTGCTATTGAACGTTGCACTTTTTGGCAAATCAGTTGATGTACGCGTTTTAAAACAATTTGTTATTGGCGAAAACGGAATTTCGTAATTTTGTATTTTTGTGCAAAATAATAAAGCTCCGTCTGAACGAAAAGAAAACTGTGCGCGCGCTAAATACAATCTTACACCACTTGGATAAGAATAAATAGTTGTGGAGCATGCGTGCTGGTTAAATGCATGAGCACATTGTCTCGTTGAATGACAAAACAATTATTGAACTCGATTTCGCAAAATAGCGTGATTTGTCAGTGTCTCGCAGTTCAATTATTCGCCTCTGCCTTCGGCATCGGCAAATAACTGATCTGCTCGCCACTGACAAATCACGATATTTTGCTCAACCTCGTCCAATAATTGTTTATTATTTTATGTCCCACGGTGTTGTTCTTACATGCATGCTGACTTATGCTCCTTGACATGATTTACCTGCATTGTAATGCATGTACCATAGTTTAAGACCTTAAAAGCACTCGAATCTCTTCAATGTGGACACCAAAAAGATAAAGGTTAGAGATCATTGCTGATTTGTGGAGGTATCCGACAGAGGTTGTGAATTAACTATACCAAATTAACTCTGTCATGGTGTTGTCCGTAAGGAGAGGTTCTACTGTGCCAAGTACCAATTTACCTATTTAAAATAGTTTTCTTATTACAAGTTATTTCTTGAAACAAAACCCATATATTAATTACGAATATTTACAATAAGTGCTCCTGTCCATATTAAAGCAAATTAAACACGTGTTTCACGTGTTTATTTGTAATATCGGCATTTCAATCAAACATAATCTTTTTGTACTTCACGCGGTACATGCTACTACCCATATGTCCACTGTTTTTACAGTAAGAACGGTGGACATATATTCCATGCTGGCATGCAAATGCGTTGAGTCACAATTTGAATGTCATTTTTGCCTCTTTGTAATACTACACGATACTACGGAACGTACTAAGGTTATTAATTTTTATTGTCTGTTCAAGGTTGGTCATCCTCGGAGACCCAGGGGCAGATGGTGGGGCAAGGGAAAGTCGGAACGGCAAAAAAAAAAAAAAACGTGGGTGAAGAAAAGTCAGGGGCAAAACGAGAAGCCCCTGGGGAAAATGTTTCTCCAGAGTAGTTCCTGACGGTCTTGCCGGTTCTGGCTCCTGATTGGGTCCAGAAAACTTTTGTATTTTTCTGGCTAATCAGCGAGCAGCAAATCTCTGAGTCCGTTTTCATGTGTTCTGACACAGAGTAGTACAAGAGGGTCATTTATCCGCCATATTGCTTCGCTTGCTCTTCGCTGTGCCACGAAGCTTAGGGACACGGAGAAGAATTTGTCACGTTCAAGTGAAGAACCAATCCACCGGAAAATTTATACTGATCGAACGAATGGTACTACTGTTTGCAATTCCCGTGTGCTTCTTCTGATTCGAGACCCGAAAGATCGCAATCTCTTGTTTAGTTGCTCGTGACTTATAAAAGGTAGGATAGAATTGTGCTCGAGTTTCTATAACAAAATAAAGGACCTTTTCCTATGCTTTTACTGTTCCAGTGTTTATTTTTATCCCTCCTAATTTCTTTCTTCCTTTTTCTTTTTGCCATGAAAAAAATCAGTGTTTTATATATATATATATATATATATATACTCGTTGAAGGAAAGCGAGGACGGACAACTTCTGACGATTAAAAAGTTAAAAAATTTAATAAAAAATAAAAACGTTTCGGTCTTAGACCTTCATCAGTTACTGATGAAGGTCTAAGACCGAAACGTTTTTATTTTTTATTAAATTTTTTAACTTTTTAATCGTCAGAAGTTGTCCGTCCTCGCTTTCCTTCAACGAGTTTTAATTCCATGCAGTGAGGCTTGGACTGTGAATCTTTGATCCTCCTGACGCAGTGGCATTCTTTGTTGGCCTGAGGCAACCATTAACTGTTTTTATATATATATATATATATATATATATATATATATATATATATATATATATATATATATATATTTTGAAATGTACAGTTTGAATATTGTAATACGATTCTTGTAACGGTTTTTAGTCACCCTGAAGAAGAGTACTGAATGTACTCGAAATATAGGTGTTAAACAAAAAAACGTTAGAGTTTGTCTTCATTTGTGTTAAATTTATATGATCGTTATGAGAGACTACAAGAATGGATGCTTGTGAGAAGTATATATATGTATATATATATATATATATATATATATATATATATAATTAATTTTGTTATGATCCATGTTTGCGTAAACGTAGGTTGCTTTCCTTTTGACTGCTCTTTCTTTTGCCGCATTGCAAATGTCATCTTTTTTGAATTTGTAGTTTTTAGTTTTTAGTCTTATCTGTCATCTTTTGTTATTTATTTTTATAGTAGCATATTTCCGGTCTTTTGTTATTTTTTTGCCTTGTATCGTTCATTTATTTAGTGTTGTACCTGTATCTACACCTTGTAATTACGTTTAATTGTAAGTATTGTTTAGTTTTCCTTTTTTCGTTATATAATCGTTGTACTATATTGTTTTTATTTTTGAATGTTAGCGTCACTTATCCTCGTTTTAATATTGTTATAATCACGCCGGTTACGTAACTCATAGCGTTGAATTGTTTTTTGCGTCTTGTTTTGTTCTGTAATCTTATTTAAGGTAGATTTGATAAGTTCAATTTTTTATGTAATGAAGGTCTAAGACCGAAACGTTTTTATTTTTCATTAAATTTTTTAACTTTTTAGTCGTCAGAAGTTGTCCGTCCTCGCTTTCCTTCAACGAGTTTTAATTCCATGCAGTGAGGCTTGGACTGTGAATCTTTGATCCTCCTGACGCAGTGGCATTCTTTGTTGGCCTGAGGCAACCATTAGCTGTTTATATATATATATATATATATATATATATATTTACTTGTTTCTTTATAATCCGAGGTATATGCTCTGCAAAGGCTTGTTTACGCGTTATTATTTCACCAGACAACGTCACAATTTTGTTGTAAATCAACGCAGAGAATAAAATAAATTGAAAATAAAGTTTGTTAAATAGAGTGTTTTCACAAACCCCGATTCTTATATGCTAATAAGAATCGTTAAATGTTAATGCGAAGAAAAATGAAAAACGCACGCATCAAAGTTATAACAATTGTTTCAAATTGTTAATTGTGCACATGCTGGTACGATTGTGTGCAGAAGTATCTGAATAGTTTCCACAATTTACGGACAACAAACCAATGTCCTTGTTTCAGAACTTAGCTTTTTCATCGAACTGTCTATTTACGTACGAGAATTTTGAAATGTTAGGCCCGGTTTAATTTTGGGAAAATTGTTCCAGTTTGAGCATGTTTTGCCAACGTCTGCAGAAATCTATCATTTCCGATATCGAATAGTAAACTATGTTTTTACAATTAGGTACAAGTCTTACTCCTGTAAGCATTGGGTAACGTTTGCCCGCAACATTAGAACAGTTAAAAGATCATTCCCTTATAAAAAAAAGAAAAGAGTTAATCACACGTCTGCGTTGCCGTTGTCTGTTGTCTGTGTAAATCATACAGATATCACGCACCAGCATGTACGCAATTTAAAAATTGAAACAATGGTTTTTAACTTTGGTACGTGCTTTCCTTATTATTCTTCTCATTAGCATTTAACGGTTCTTATTAGCATATAAGAACAGGGGTTTGTGAAATCACTCTAATACTGCGTGAATGCTTTGTTAATGCTCGAGTTGCATAAATATTAAACAGATGTTCATGTGTAGGTGCCTCAAGGGGTTATTAGAGCCTTTCTATATTTTTGTTTGGAGGTGTAAGGGGCAGGAACATTGCCCGAAAATATGACAGTGTACAACAGAGATGAAATCCAAAATGTCTCTTTTAACAACATTATTTTGTTTCCATATTTATCAATTTGGCTGTCACTTGATGCACTACGATTTTACAATTTGAACACTTTCTTTCACTTAAACAGTTCTAAGTGGGTAACTCAGGTGGGTAAATGAACATATGGAGGTCAATACCTGTACATATAGGCCTGCATGTTTTGGTTCTTATTAAAAAAATTATAAAATAAAATAGTCTTATTTTAGTAACATACTTTCAGTTCAGTTTTCAAATTAACGCTCCAAAGACAACTGCCCATGACAATTTATTTAACTCATATTATGTCCCCTCCAAAGGAAAAGGCATTTATCAGCTATTTAAGATAAGGCCAGTTGTAAGGGCATGTGGTTGGTTAAAAAATAAATAAATAAGTAAATGAATGAATAGAACGTCATGGGGACGTCTTTAAAAAGGGAGAATCGGGAGATGCCATGGCCCATGCTCATAATTACAAACTGTGTAGTAGTGACCTATCCCTAGCTAACCATAATACCGCACAAAAACAACTGAAATTTTGAAAATGTACACAATGTTTCTTTTTAAATATTTCATGCAAAAAAGACATTTTTTTTTTGGGGGGGGGGGGTAATGTACAATTCTTATTTAATTTTTGTTTGAGTTGGTTAAGGCAATCTGTATGAATTCCCATTTTAAACATACAGTAATGGCAATTAAAGTAATTCTGCAGTCTAAATAAGGAACAGATCACTAGGCTATTCAGAGTAAGGGGCAAGTGCATAAAAATGCCCTGGCGCTCTCTGGGATACCACTCTAACCACAAGGTTAGAGATTTCATAGCCAATCTACTTCTTTTTGCTACAGATCTGGCTTTTATTTAACCAGATTGTAAGAGTGTTAAAGGTGGGGCGACTCAGACAGGTACAAAATAACCAGCATGTGTAATCCACACTACATAATTTTTGCTAGGCATAAAATAGCTGACAGAGTTCAGTTAAATTGTGGTTTGCACAGACATTATCACCTCAACATTAAAACCGGAACTTTCAACCAGTAATTTATTCATGAAGAGAGCTTATCCAGAACAATTATCTTCTGCAATGAATTCTTTTGCTACTAGCATCAGATGATTAATTCCCTTCTGGATCATTGGCTGATCACGTACACTCTTGCATTGAGTATCAAGGTATATAGATAAAGAACAAAGCATCCACTAAGCATTTAATAAACTTTAATTCAATTTATTTTATGAAATTGTCTAGCGACGTAAGAACACATGAAAGAATCCGAAACAAGGGTTAAACGTAACCTTTGTAGAGCATATACCTCAGACTGTAATAAAAAAAAAGTAAGCTTAAATATTATATGTAATCACTAAATTTTTTTATTTGGCCAAAAGAAATTAGGAGATACAAAAATAAACACTGGAAAAGTCGGTAAGTGGACACTCCAGTAGTAAAAGCTTCGGAAAAGGTGTTTCATTTTGTTACTAACAGAAACTCGAGCACAATTCTATCCTACATTTTATAAGTCACGCGCAATTAGACAAGAGACTGTGATCTTTCGGGTCCCGAATCAGAAGGAGCACACGAGCGCAAACAGTAGTACGATTCGTTTGATCAGCACAAATTTTCCGGTGAATTGGTTCTTCACTTGAACGTGACAAATTCTTCACCGAGCATGTCGCTAAGCTTCGTGGCACATTTACGTTGAGATTCCCCACAAAAAGAGCCTTACATTTTTGATGACCAGGCGAAGCAATATGGCGGACAAATGACCCTCGTGTACCACTCTGTGTCAGAACGTACGAAACGGACTCAGAGATTTGCTGCTCGCTGATTGGCCAGAAAAATACAAAAGTTTTCTGGACCCAATCAGGAGCCATAACGGGCTTGACCGTTAGGAACTACGCCAGAGAAACGTTTTCCCCAGGGGCTGCTCGTTTTGCCCTTGACTTTTCTTCGCCCACTTTTTTTTTGCCCGTTCCGACTTTCCTTCGCCCCACCATCTGCCCCTGGGTCTCCGAGGAAGAACGTTGGTCTGCTTTAGTTGGTTCGCAGATAAACTGACAATTGCAACTTGGAAGTCGCGAACCTTTACAAAATAATTGACCGAGAATTGAGATAGGCATTCACTAATTTACAAAATTGATAGAGAATACGTGAAGCAGGACACTGAACATGCAAAGAACCGTTCATAAGTTCTTTGTTCACCTATCAACCACCTCTTTTCTATGGAAATGTCATAGAATTAATCTTTGCATGTTTTTATGTGAACCCTGTAGTGACAAATCAGCGGCTTTTAAAAGAAAAACCAAAACAGTTATGACGAGTAATCCCCCAAATTACCTTGATCATGACCACGTCCAAGTTGACAGCGTCCTTGGATTCGAAAAGCAGAAAGAATGTCGCTTTTAGACAACCTGTAAACAATTGAACTGGGTTTCGAGATATCCTTATTGATCACAGCAAAATCATTGGTAAATGCAGGCATTATGAAAATTTTCTAGATAAGCTCTGGGACAAACACCAAGTAAATCGTACAGTTTTTTAAAAAACTATTCTCAAGTTGCAATGTAAATTATCGTTAAGAATAAAAAAACTTCGGAGTTCTTGCGGCTTGTGCTAAAATAATTTCGTTTGAAATTGGTTGCGTTAATTTCCACTGGTATTTCAGAGCGCGGAACGATTAATTAATTTTACCTTATAGCATCTCCAATACAGGGAAATTTAACATGTTAAACGTGAAATCAGGATATTATCATGCAAGTGGCAATGTGTGAATGTTACTTTTTGGTAGCAGACTCTGTACAAAATCAGTGTTGTAAATAATGGAAATGTGGGATAGTACATAAACTTCCGTGTTTGGTATGAGGAGTCTATTAGTCAAAAGTGTATGTATAGAATGATGTTTTAGGTAAACATCCATTGATACAACAAACATAGAAGGAAAATAAAATTTTATACTCACTGACCGGTAGTATTTGAGTCAGTAGTCAGTAAATTTTACTCACCAAAGTTCCAACGAGCAACTATCAACCGATACGTCCCCACAAAATTTTCGTCAGCCCAAAACCTGCCCTTTAGAAAACCTTCAATGCACCAGCTTTGTGTTGTTAGATGAAAAGTTGCAAGAAACAACAACTTAAACGAAAACAAGAAATGGAAAAAAATTAGGAGAGAAAAAGCGATAATACAAGAAACCCTACTTAATGCAAAAAAAAAAAAGAGTTTATGCGAACATACAACCTGTCAAAATTCACATGTTACTTTGGTTGAAAACACTGCTGACAGATTTGACGTGAGCAGTGGATTTGCAATGATTTTGTAAGCCTACCGCACCTCGTGTTCGGCTTTAAGTCAAGTTAACCCAAATGCGTTCCCTAGAAGTAATTTTCTTTTAGAAGAAGGCCTTTGTTAAAACGAGTTGGGAATCTTCTGCCGATGGGTAATATCTATTTGGGTTTTTTTCCGGACGGGTGCTACTTACACAGTAGAGTTCTTCTGTCGGAGGCGCTATCGTGTCCTAGGTTGCCCGAGGAAATTTGTTGTTCAAAACAAATATTAGCCCGAGAACGTAGTTCGAGGGCTTATATATGAAGTTTGGCCTGTGCAATAGGGGAATTGGAATTTCTGTTTTCCTCTCGGCTTTAATAAGCCTTTTAAGGGTTAAAACCTCAGCCATATAGAAATAGAACAATTCATCCCGAGCTGCAGACTTTTCTGAGATTAACACCGATTTGGAGTTCCTTCTGCTTTGAGATTCAAATCTTAGCTGTACTACTATTGGGTTCAACTAGATCATAATTTCTACAATCCTGGCCATTAGAACTTGGGACACTTAGATGAGAAGTAAGAAAATGTACCCTATACTGTAATTAGAATTCTTTCACAAGTGTTATGACTATCTGTGCCCCATCCCCACCCACCCACCAAACAATGTTGAAGGAGAGTCATCTGTTTCAAAACCCAAACTTCAAAGACTAATGGCCAGGGCCAGGGTTGTGGTTTTATTTAGGAACCTATGACAGAAAATTTGAAACAGATTAATTTGATGCATTGCTTTGTCTTATGATAGACGAATAAAGCTGAAGCAATTTGTTGCGCAGAGTAACTATTAATCTGTGCTTTCTACTGCCTTTTGGTTTCGCATGGTTAGAGGGGGTGACATTTTTAGAAACTAAAATCTAAGCCTTCGTTTGGACGCTTTTAGACCAGTCTCCAAAGAAATCATTCATTCAAGATAGCGATAACAGAAACTGACAGACAAACTTGCTTTCCCCATCGCATTTGAGGGATTTTGCCTTTTGAGACTTGTCGTTATCGAATTCGTTCTCGTCCGCAGAGACACTTGCCCCTCTCAGCCGACCGAGGCTGGTAGCTGGTCCTAATCCTCAGCAATCAATTGCAAACAGGGTTTCTTCGCCTATAAGAGGGCTGTGTGGTTTGGGGCGAGAGTGCACTTGATTAATATAATATTCGGAAGAATAGCGCATTTAGCACTTCTTCCTGTATCGAAAAATTGAATAACTAAGCCTTGGGTCTTGGGGTTTGGTGAGTGGATCACTAAATTGTCAAGAGCTTTCGAGCTGCAGCAAAGCAAAATGGCAAATATTTCATGGATTTTCGCGTGCGATGCAAGAATAGAAGCTACTATTAAAGTTATGCGCCATTTCAGTACAATGTAATATGATACAACACTAGCGCTGCACTGTTTGTGATAAAAGACGTTTAGAATTTATCGAAGGCAGCTGAAACTATAGCAGGTCCTTCATGAGCCATTAGTTTTGGATGTTACTAAAACGAAGAATGGGGAATAGGGAATGGAGAATGGAGAATGGGGAATGGGGAATCGGGAATATTGGTCAGCGGTAATACCTAAAAAAGTTGGAGTCTGCGCAGTACGGGAAAGAGACGAGGACTGCACATGGAAAGCGAAAGATGGAAGGTAAGAATATTTATCTATCAGTTTTCCCGAGTTTTTCGGATTATTGAGTTCCTGTTTACTGCAAAATTAACCAATTTGATTTGCAGGTAATGAGAGTGACGATAACGTTAAGAATCACGAGTGAAGCGTTATCGACAGGTTGGTGTAAAAAGATTCGTATCACTTTGAGTGCAGTCGCTTGGAGTGTTATTATCAAAACTACGAGTAAATGTTCTGTGCACTTTGACGTCTTAGCGACGAACCAGTGAAAGAAGATGATTCTATGTTTGCAACTGGCGAGAATGAATCTTTGTTTAGGTATGAAAACGTAGAATACGATTTTGAAAATTTAAACCTACCGATGCTGAATTATTAGAGCACTTGCCATCGAATTTTGAATCGATTTTAATGGCGCTCATATTTGAGTTACAACGTGAAGTGACTAGCACATTGAGCTATTCTCCATGCTTCTTCTCTGGGGTATTTTCTTTTTTATTGAAGAACAGCTGAACATTGCAGTCACTTCACTCAGTTCTTTCTACAAACCATAAATGAATCTAGATTGTAACTCAAGTGTGAACGCCATTAAAATCAATTCAAAATTCGATGGCAAGTGCTGTAACAGTTAAGTAGCGGTCGGTTTAAATTTTACGTTAAACAAAGATTCATTCTCGCCAGTTGCAAACATAGAATCATCCTCTGTCACTCGTTCGTCGCTAAAACGTCAAAATACAGAGAACATTTAAGTTATTCGTTGTCTTTAAATTAACACTCTAAGCGACTGTACTCAAATTAACACGAATCTTTTTATACCATCCTGTCGATAACGATAACTGACCTCGTGATCCTTACATTATCGTCACTCTCCTTATCTGCAAATCAATAGTTTTAGTTCATTTTAATAAACGGAAACTCAATAATTCCAAAAACTCGGGAAAAACTGCGGATAAATACTCTCACCTTCCATCTTTCGCGTACCTCGTGCAGTCCTCGTCTCTTTGCCGTACTGCGCAGACTCCAAATTAATTTTTTAGGTATTACCGCTGACCAATATTCCCCATTCCCCATTCCCCATGCACCGTTTTAGTAACATCTATTAGTTATTAAGGTCACTGAGAGTGGTCTACGTAAACCCTTTCCCACTAAAGTAACGACTAAACAGCCGTTGTGTCCTGTCCCCCGCTCCTGTTATGGCAATACCGATGACCTCCTTGTTTTAACACCTGTATAGTCCTTTGAGCAAGCCCTGGCCAAACAAGAACAGAAGTAGTCGGGAGTTAACCGACGGAATAGAGACTGAAGAGACCATCTCTGCATCACTAGCATTAACTGCATAACTGCCTTCCAAACGCAATCGATCCTTTTATCAGAATGCTAAAAGGTTTTTTTTCCCTATTTGATTTGACCGGCCGAAAAGCTGATAATGGAGAGAAAAGAGAGATAAAATTTGCAAAGCGGTTTACCGTTGGAAGATCGAAGACTGGTTGGGTTCGGATAAACTGCCAACTTCCCTGGCGCATGCGATTGTAGATTCAGCTATCGGTTTGAGTTTTTAGCTTGAATATCTCTGACTTTATCTGAAGAGTGGATTATTAAAACGAATGTTTAATGAAATCACTACTGCAGTAGTAAACTTCATATTTTGTTCTTCGAAGGAACGTGCTGCTTTGTGTACATGCAATTGTGTCCCTCATGCTTGTTCTTCTTGCTCAGGTGGGAAGCACGGTTGTAAGCCTGGTTCCCATTTGTGATATGAGCGATACCATATATTTAAACATAAAACAAGAGACAGGAGACAAGTGAACGGCACACGTGCATACACGTAAGTCAAGAAATATTTCTCTTTTCTAACTCTCATGCTTGTTTCACAAGAGGCATGAAATAAACAGGAGCACAAGAACTCACCAACACTGTATGGGCATTGTCTCTTTATATTTGGCAAGTGAGAGCTGGCATAAGTAAGTGAAAGAAATTTAAATGCCGCACTCATATAGTTTTGAGTTTTTAGTTTGAATATCTCTGACTTTATCTGAAGAGTGGATTATTAAAACGAATGTTTAGTGAAATCACTACTGTAGTAGTAAACTTCATATTTTGTTCTCAAAGGAACGTGCTGCTTTGTGTACATGCAATTGTGTCCCTCATGCTTGTTCTTCTTGCTCAGGTGGGAAACAGCGGTTGTAAGCCTGGTTCCCATTTGTGATATGAGCGATACCATATATTTAAACATAAAACAAGAGACAGGAGACAAGTGAACGGCACACATGCATACACGTAAGTCAAGAAATATTTCTCTTTTCTAACTCTCATGCTTGTTTCACAAGAGGCATGAAATAAACAGAAGCACAAGAACTCACCAACACTGTATGGGCATTTTCTCCTTATATTTGGCAAGTGAGAGCTGGCATAAAATAAGTGAAAGAAACTAAATGCGGCGCTCACGTATGTTATTAATGCTTGTCTTTACCTTGCCCATTCATTAATAAATCCGGACGACATATAGGTCTTGAACAGCTACATGAAAAGATTTTAATTAGGGCTGTGGTTATTAAAGCTGCAAAACACTATATAAGTTCAAGAGTACCAAAAAGCTTAACATTGAAGTCAATACGTTTTGGTATTTGGTCGAATTAAAAGAACCAAAATAATTACTTTCAGTTTACGCTTAACTGACTTAGTTTACTCTCTTCGAAGACACAAAGAAGACGAAGTTTATACAATTAGTTTAACCGGGGTGTATTCAATCGACATTCATAGAGAAAAACAAAGCAATGAAAATGGTTTACAGTGTACATAGGCAGTTTCCCCCTTCGGAAGAAATTTCAAAACATGTTCGTCGGCGCTTTTTTCACGTACTACGTTTTCTCAAACTCATACATGTGAAACAAAGTAATCTTGTGAAGTGCGACAGCTTGGTATACAACTGATATTAACGTCGAGAAAAACACGAATTAGAAAAGCTACAAGCTTGGTCCATCAACACAGATTGCTGTGAGAACTTACCCCCTTAAAGTTGAAGGTTCTGTTCTCTCTTAAAGAGCCAGTGTCACCCAAAGTGCCTTGCTCGCCGAGGTACATTTTTCATATATGAAAAATACGCCATTTTCTTGATTGTCGTGAAGTCTGATTTGTATCTTCTTCCATCGCTGCAGTTAGCGATCCGAAAGCACTAGTGTGAATTTTGACTTCACATTTAAGTGTCCCCGTATCGATTTCGTTGTGTATTTCCGAATTCTGAACTGTTTTCGCGGTGGAGAAGGAGATCTTTAAATTGAATGCCTCGTAGGGTTCAGGAAAGTTGAGGCGAAGGCCGAGTCTTCCGGGCTCTGCCAAAGTTGTACGGCTGAAGGAGTCCATGTATCAGTAGCGGAGGGAAAGAAAAACATCTACGGGTTTCAGTAATAATAATGACACTGTGTTTGCCAAAATAGTGCTACATTCGTTGCCGAATGAAAACAGAAGGAACGTTGATTTACCACAAAATAACAGTAGCTACGGGCTTGCTCCAAAATAATGCTTATGGTAATGAGCCTGTGCTGTTTTGCTTAATTATTCCTAGTGCTCACTGTCTGTCTGTTTATGTTTTATTTTTACAAAGAGTGTAAGTGGGTATTCTGGTTCTGCTTCCATCGACATCGGTCGATGCGATCGATCGCGCAATCAATCGATCGGATTGTAATAGATTCATGTATATGCATTGAATGCAAAGTCAGATCTTAAGTAGTTTTCTCCAGTGACATCTAGCGATGAAGAGGTCAATATTCTTGCTACTTGTTTTTGTCTTATTATTTTTATATCGAGTGAAAGTGGCTACTCTGGTTTTACGTCCATCGAGATCGATCGATCGATCGGTTGTTATAAAAGCTCCATACGCATTGACTACAAAGTCAGATCTAGAGTTCTTTTCTCCAGTAACATCTACGATGAAGATATTACTATTTTCAGAGGTTAGTACTGTGAATATCACCTTGCTGAAAGGCCAGTGCGGCAGGGTATAATTTGCGAAACGTCCGGCAAACGCGCCAGCCAAACTTCAAAACATAAACACAACCACGCAAAGCACTTTGGGTGACACTGGCTCTTTAAATCACCAAAAAACTAACTATATTTCATTTAAGTAGGGTAATGTATTCTATCGATATTTAAGAATGACAAAATAGTCCTAAATGGTTTTGCCGGGGGCTTGTATGCATATTCAGGCCTGGGGGGGGGGGGGGGGGGAACTCCCATATGAAACTGATGGGGATGCTCGTCGGAAAATTAGAATTAAACCCCTAAAGGAGACCATGCTAAAACAGACAACCAAACAAGAGCTACAGTGATTTTAATTGCGCTACCAGGATTGACGCTAAAGATTGACGGCGTTTGGTTTTTTCATGAAGATATTTCTTTACGCACAGCCCTAGGCGATATCTGTATGGGTAAAAATTTTGGCTTTCCTTCCTGAAAACCCTAAGTGAGACCAAAATCTGCAATTTACTCCCCTAAGCGAGACGACGAGCATCCCCGTCACTTTCATATGGGAGTCCCCCCCGGGTATTCAGGTAGGCGTAGCAATACTTTCGGGTCAAATTTCGAGATATGTTTATTAATTTTCAGACTCCCTACGGACCTCTTGTGAATCCTATGGCAGAGGAAACAAACCTATAAAAGTCCTCTTTTCTAAGAGTCCAAAGTTTTAGTAGTGTACATTTATCCTGTATTATTAATTTTTATTAACGAGAGTCAAGCTCTGAACTTCGTTCTCCGTAAGGTGCACAATGTTTTTATTCCGGCTTTAAAATCCAAGCTAGTAAAAGCATAACTGCAGTTAAGATTTGTATCATAAAAGCTTGATATTTTATTTACATAGAGGCTAATATGTCTCGTTGAGTACATGAAATAGCAGTGTTTTCGAGAAGATCATGTTTTTCGCAGGGCTCCAGTTTTTTGGAGAAATTGTAAGATGGAATTTTCTTCTCTTTCTTTACTATGTTCAAGGTGATGTTTTTGCCTGATACGTCTATCACCGGGAGGGCAGGGCCGTCATTTAAGATTAAATTGGCAAACACTGCAGTAGCCAGGTTAACCATCTTATCCAAGCTAACATATTATAGGAGTCATAACATCACTTTTAAACCGCTTATGATTTAAATAGTAAGATATTTACAGACATAATATTGAAGTTAAGTCCTATCACCACAAACTTGCCATAATAGTGCTGCTTGACACTCCCGACTTTAAGCCTTCAGACTCTTTCGCCAGCAGTCTTTCCTTTGCTGGTTACCGATCCTAATCAGCTACAGTGGAATTCCGATTTTTCGAACCTCCAGGGGAAATGGAAATTGGTTTCGAAAAATCGGGAGTTCGAAAAATCGAAGGAGGCATCAAATCAGACCTGTTTTCCCGTGGAATGGTTTTATAAGATCCAAGAAGGCAGACAACAACGGTATATCACTCTTGTTAATGTGTGAAACATCTTTATTTACCAACAAAACGTGCATTTAAAGCAAATCGAAAATTTAAGGATTTTAGCCAATTTTAGCAGAACAAAAACCAGTACTGTACTGATACATGTGTCTAATTTTGCGCGGACTCTTGACTGCATTTCCTTCCCCTTACTGTATCAGAAAAAAAGTACCCTGTACTCCACGGTTTAAAGGCACAGCAAAATTTATTAATGTACTACGGCAAGAACTTAAAAGGTGCAACTAAACGAAGGAACTTTGATCATGTACAGTAATTCAAGACCCTCGATTGTGTAACAACGGCATTGTAGTTTCTTCAAGATGACTTCAGCGACAGATTTGTCACTTGCTTTATAATAAAAAGTGCATGAAAACACCTTCTCTAGAACTTTGTAATTGCATTCAGGTGCGTAAGTGGCTAAAACCGGTTTTTGTCGGTTCCTGAGTTTTCAAAGTTCGAGAAATCGAATGTAAATTTTTGAAAGGAAGAAAGAATTAGTTCGAAATACCGAGAGTTTCGAAAGATCGAGCATTCGAAATACAGGGGGTAAAATTACAGTGTTTGACTGAAATTTGACCCGAAAGTATTGCCAAGCTTACCTGAATATGCATGCAAGCCCCCGGCAAAACCATTTACGACTATTTTGTCATTTTTAAACATCGATAGAATACATTACCCTACTTAAATGAAATATAGTTAGTTTTTTTGTGATTTTAGAGAGACCAGAACCTTCAACTTTAAGGGGGTAAGTTCTCACAGCAATCTGTGTTGATGGACCAGGCTAGTAGCTTTTGTAATTCGTGTTTTTCTCGACGTTAATATCAGTTGAATACCAGGCTGTTGCACTTAACAAGATTACTTTGTTTCATACGTATGAGTTTGGGGAAACGTAGTACGTAAAAAAAGCGCTGACGAACGTGTTTTGAAATTTCTTCCGAAGGGGGGAAACTGCCTATGTACACTTTAAACCATTTTCATTGCCTTGCTTTTCTCTATGAATACACCAAGGTTTAACTAATTGCAGTGATAAACTTCGTCTTCTTTGTGATTTTGAAGGGAATAAACTAAGTGTTAAGCGTAAACTGAAAGTAATTATTTTGGTTCTTTTAATTCGACCAAATACCAAAAAGTATTGACTTCAATCAGAAACTCATAAGGAGTTGAAACTTGCAACTCGCGTTTTATGCTCGCTAATATTCATTTTTCAAACTACCATATTTAGAAACCCCTCGTTCCAGTCTACGCCGGAGTTGTGAGCTGAAGATGGCAAAATACTTGGCAAAAGTGCTCGGTAAATTATAAAGTTTAAGTTTCACAACGCTCAGTTTGGCCCAAACCCAGCGTTGTGAAACTTAACTGAACGATTATGAGCTTACCAGCTTACTGAAAGTCTCTTTTCGGCAGGATGCTGCAGTTCATTTCGCTTCCGTTGAAAATTGAACTTATAAGCGATACAAATGCGCAGTTGATGGAAAACTCAATCACTAGTTACCATAAAAATCAAGAAACAACGAGAAAAAAAAAACGAGAAAGGAAAAGGAAATAATTGATCATACGACTGAAAGAAAAAGGCGCCAAAACCGTGTTGCAGAGTGTGTTGCAGCGTTTCTTTGCAAAGCTGAATGGATAAATGAAACTGCTCCGAAGTGAACATCCGAGAATAATTTTTTGAAAAAGTCTTCCAAACATTGGCTCTAAAATGTGGTACAAGTTTGACGTTTCCTGAAAAATTGTTGTATTCATCGTCCAATGTGGATTAAAGCTACAGTATGATTTCAGCATTGAAGATGGAGAGTGGAAACGAACACAAAACGTAGTGGTTACAGGTTCAGAGGCCGCGGACGGAATGTGTCAAAACAACAGTGAATCAAACATTCAACTTATTTTGCATTACAATCTCTTTAGTTGAACATTTGGAGTTGCTTGAACTCAGAGCTACATCAACTGCAGTGTTATTTTGTGTAGTAAGCTTATAAAGCCGAAAAAAGGTCGTCCTTTCTTATTCAGTTAATTATTTATCTTGATTTTGGTAGCAAACAACCGAAAATGTGTGACATGTGACACTTAAATATTATTAAACAGTTCTCTTCAATTTTACTGCGTTAAATATTTTTGTATCATGTCTTGACATTTTGGTGCCAAAAGTATTCCGTGTAAAACCTACCTTTTGTGAACATTTCTTGATAGTGCCACGGTGAAAGAAATCGTAAACACAACGCTAGACTATATTTTGGTTTGGTCTCGCAGTCTGATCTACTTCTAACCCCAGCGGTTTGTTCGATGTTGTTTAAATTACCAATTTTGTTGCCTGAAAAATTTCCTGCTCGGTCTTCGAAACCAGTATTTATTTTCGCTTTGTCGTTCCAACGTTTGAAAGCTTTGTCGGCTTGTTTTCCCCCTGTTTGTCAGCCATTCTTTGAGCAAGCAGGCGAACTTCGTGTGAAACTACATCACGTCATTCATGAAATTGATTGCTCAGTTCTCTTTCTCCTCATCTTCCAAATATGGTACTTGCGAAAATGAATAATTACGAGCATCAGTCAAAACCCACATATGCGAGTTACACGTTTCAAGTCCTTATGAGTTTCTGCTTCCCCGCCAGCCCTAATTAAAATCTTTTCATGTAGCTGTTCAAGACCAATATGTCGTCCGGATTTATTAATGAATGGGCAAGGTAAAGACAAGCATTAATAACATACGTGAGCGCCGCATTTAATTTCTTTCACTTATTTTATGCCAGCTCTCACTTGCCAAATATAAGGAGAAAATGCCCATACAGTGTTGGTGAGTACTTGTGCTTCTGTTTATTTCATGCCTCTTGTGAAACAAGCATGAGAATTAGAAAAGAGAAATATTTCTTGACTTACGTGTATGCATGTGTGCCGTTCACTTGTCTCCTGTCTCTTGTTTATGTTTAAATATATGGTATCGCTCATGTCACAAATGGGAACCAGGCTTATAACCGCTGCTTCCCACCTGAGCAAGAAGAACAAGCATGAGGGACACAATTGCATGTACACAAAGCAGCACGTTCCTTCGAAGAACAAAATATGAAGTTGACTACTGCAGTAGTGATTTCATTAAACATTCGTTTTAATAATCCACTCTTCAAATAAAGAAAGAGATATTCAAACTAAAAACTCAAATCTACGATCCCGTGCGCCAGGCACGTGGGAAGTTGGCAGTTTATCCGAACTCGACCAGTCTCCGACCTTCCAACGGTAAACTGCTTCGTAAATTTTCTCTCTCTTTTCTCTCCATTATCAGCTTTTCGGCCAGTCAAATCAGAATATGAAAAAAAAAAAAACCTTTTAGCATTCTGCTGGAAGAGTCGATTGCGTTTGAAAGGCAGTTATGCAGTTAATGTTAGTGATGCACAGATGGTCTCTTCAGTCTCTATTCCGTCGGTTAACTCCCGACTACTTCTGTTCTTGTTTGGCCAGGGCTTGCTCAAAGGTCTATACAGGTGTTGAAACAAGGAGGTCATCGGTATTGCCATAACAGGGACGGGGGACAGGACACAACGGCTGTTTAGTTGTTACTTTAGTGGAAAAGGGTTCACGTAGACCACTCTCCCTCAGTGACCTTAATAATTAATGGCTCATGAAGGGCCTCCTATAGTTTCAGCTGCCTTCGATAAATTCTAAACGTCTTTTCATCACAAACAGTGCAGCGCTGGTGTATCATTTTACATTCTTATGATAAGGCGCATAACTTAGTAGCTTCTATTCTTGCGTCGCCCGCGAAAATCCATGAAATATTTGCCATTTTGCTTTGTTGCAGCTCGAAAGCTCTTGACAGTTTAGCGATCCACTCACCAAACCCAAAAACCCAAGGCTTACTTATTCAATTTTTCGATACAGGAAGAAGTGCTAAATGCGCTATTCTTCCGAATATTAATCAAGTGCATTCTTACCCCAAACCACATATCCCTCTTATAGACGACGAACCCTGTTTGATTGCACAGGATTAGGACCAGGTACCAGACTCGGTCGGCTGAGAGGGGCAAGTGCCTCTGCGGACGAGAACGAAGAAAGCAGAGTCCCTCAAATGTGATGGAGAAAGCAAATTTGTCTGTTGTTTCTGTAATCACCATCTTGAATGAATGATTTCTTTGGAGACTGGTCTAAAAGCGTCCAAAAGAAGGCTTAGATTTTAGTTTCCAAAACGTCACCCCCTCTAACCATGCGAAACCAAAAGGCAGTAGAAAGCAGAGATAAATAGTCTGCGCAAGAGATTGCTTCAGCTCTATTCGTCTCTCATAAGACAAAGCAATACATCAAATTAATCTGTTACAAATTTTCTGTCATAGGTTGCCAAATAAAACTAGTAATTATGACCCAGTTGAACCAAGTAGGGGCACAGCTAAAATTTGTATCTCAAAGCAGAAGGAACTCCAACGTCTGCAGCTTGGGATGAACTGTTCCGTTTCTATATGGCTGAGGTTTTGACCTTTAAAAGGCTTAATATACAGATTTAGCCAAGCCTAAAAGCGGAGCTCCCCCCTTTTTGTTTGTTTTTTTTTTTTGTTTTTTTAGTTTTTGTTTGTTGGTTTTTTTGGGGGGTGGCATTTATTAATTTGTGAAAATACCCTCATTGAAGTCGTTAAATAATAATAATAAAAAAAGACAATTTATGTCCCCATTGAGGGGCCGAACTCGGCTCGACGGCGTCATAAGCCGGCAATTAGTCCACGAGCGTTTATTGTTATCTTTGGATGTTAATTTTACTACTTTTGTTTCTTCGTGACAAGCTGCCGATCAACATGAAAATGCTGGTGTTTTTCCTGGCAAAATGTGTTTGGACCGCCGTAAAAATCATGGTTGTGGACAGAAAAAACCAAAAAGCACTAGCTCTACTATATTTGGCGTCGAAACCGCTGCGAAAAGCTGCAAACTCAAGCGGTGTGCCTACCGAGTTCGCAACAGAACCGACAAGGCAAATTTGAACTTTTCGCCTGAACTTTATCGCCTAAGTTTTTTCGCCTAAATTGAACATTTTACCTTCCACCAAAAACACAACTCAGTATTCTTTTGAACTTTTTTTTCCATTAACAAATTTTTTTTTTGACTTTTGTTGTCTTTGCTTGTTTTGCTACAACATGCGATTTCGGGCCAAAAACACGGGATTCAGCACAGGGTTATATCCAGTGTATGCCACTTCATATTGGTAACCCTGTGGTGCTGACGTACGAACGTACGGTCACGTGACTATTGTGTCACTACCAAGTTTTCTTGGCTTGATAAGTTACCAAATTTCCTTAGCAATGGTGCTCTGCTGACGCGCTAGAGCGCGGGCTCCGCTATTAAAGCCGAGAGGAAAACAGAAGTTCCAATTACTCTATTGCACAGGCCACAATGGCGATCTCAGTGCTCTATTATAGTTCACCACTAAATTTTTCTCCGTGTTTGATTGGTTTAAATTGAACCCGTGACGCAATACTGCTCCTCCGCGGAGGAAACTATCGGGAATTATGGCAAAACGCTAAATTTTGGCGCGCTCCCATTGGTTGAAATCGAACACGTGACGCGATAGTGTCTTTCCTCAGCGGGTGCCTATCAGCGCATAGTGCCCCTTTTTGGCAAGTTTCGCTCAAAATTTAGCGTTGCACAATAAAAACAATAGAGTCCTTCTGTCTCAGGCCCTATGTGTGATAGGTTCCCTCGGAAATTTGATGTTCAAACTTCATATCAGAGCCCTCGAAGGTAATATTTGTTATGAAGATCAAATTTCCTCAGGCAACCTAGCACACGATAGTGCCTTCGACAGAACTCTATTGTGTAAGTAGCACCCGTCCGGAGAAAAGGCCAAAATAGATATTACCCATCGGCAGAAGATTCCCAACAAGGCCTTCCTCTGAAAGAAAATTACTTCTACAAGGGAGCTAATTTGGGTTAACTTGACTTAAAGCCGGACACGAGGTGCGGTAGGCATACAAAATCATTGCAAATCCACTGCTCACGTCAAATCTGTCAGCAGTGCTCTTAGCCAAAGTAAAATGTGAATTTTGACAGGTTGTTTGAATAAACTCCTTTTTATTTTTTGCATGAAGGACGGTGCCTCCTTTTGTTACTGCGCATACGTTCTGCGCATCTCAGGATATTCGGGTTTCTTGAGAAACTTGCCCACTAATAGAACAATATTTTTGCGCGGTTTATGACTACGTGGAAAAAGCAGGTCTTAGCAAGGGCTATCAGAATCAAAAAAGAAGATTGGGGTAACCACGCATTTTTCAGAGATAATTGAGCTTAAATTTGGAAAAAAATTGTCATACATTCTTTGTATTTTAACGCTTTTTTTGAATTATGGTTGCTTAATTATCTCTGAAAAATGCGTGGTTACCTACATTTTTCTTTTGGATTCCAATAATCCTTGCTAAGATCTACTCTTTCCCCATAGTAATAACCTTTGCAAAAATACATCTTTATTAGGAGGCACCGTCCTTAAATAGGGTTTCTTGTATTTTCGCTTTCTCTCGTCTAATTTTTTTCCATTTATTGTTTTCGTTTAAGTTGTTGTTTCTTGCAACTTTTCATCTAAAAATACAAAGCTGGTGCATTGAAGATTTTGCAAAGGGCAGTTTTTGGGTTGACGAAAATTTAGTGGGGACGTATCGGCTGATAGTTGCTCGTTGGAACTTTGATGAGTTAAATTTACTGCCTACTGATTCAAATACATACTATCGGTCAGTGAGTATTAATTTTTATTTTCCTTGTATTTTTGTTACACCAATGGATGCTTAGGTACAACATTATTCTCTACATACACTTTTGCCTAATAGACTCTTCATACCAGACATGGAAGAGTATATGCTACCCCACATTTTCATTATTTACAATAATTTTTTACATAGTCTGCTACCAAAAAGTAACATTGACACACGGCCACTTGCATAATAATATCCTGATTTCACGTTTAACATGTTAAATTTCCCTGTATCGGAGATGCTATAAGATAAAATTAATTAATCATTTTGTCCTCTAAAATACCAGTGGAAATTAACGCAACCAATTTCAAATGAAATTATTTAGCACAAGCCTCAAGAACTCTGAAGTGTTTTTTATTCTTAACGATAATTACATTGCAGCTTGAGAATAGTTTAAAAAAAACTCAGTGTACGATTTACTTGGTGTTTGTCCCAGAGCTTATGTAGGAAATTTTTGTAATGCCTGCATTTAGCAATGATTTTCCTGTAAGTATATCCTGAAACCCAGTTCAGTTGTTTACAGGTTGTCTAAAAGCGACATTCGCTCTGCTTTTCGAATCCAAGGACGCTGTCAACTTAGACGTGGTCAAGGTAATTTGGGGGATTACTCGTCAATAACTGTTTTGATTTTTGTGTTAAAAGCCGCTAACAGGGTCATTTAAAAACGTGCAAAGATTTCCATAACATTTCCATAGAAAATAAGCGGTTGATAGGCAAACAAAAATTTATGAACGATTCTTTGCATGTTTCGTGTCCTGCTTCACGTATTCTTTATCAATTTTGTAAATTAGTGAACGCCTACCTCAGTTCGCGGTCAATTATTTTATAAAGGTTCGCGACTTCCGAGTTGCAATTGTCAGTTTATCTGCGAACCAACTAAAGCAGACCAACGATGAACAGACGATAAAAATTAATAATCTTAGTACGTTCCGTAGTATTGTGTAGTATTACAAAGAGGCAAAAATAACATTCAATATGTGACTCAACGCATTTGCATGCCAGCATGAAATATATGTCCACTGTTTTTTTACTCTAAAAACAGTGGACATATACGCAGTAGCATGTACCACGTGAAGTACAAAAATATTATGCTTTGATTGAAATGTTGATATTAAAAATAAAATTTTGAAACACATGCTTAATTTGCTTAAAATGAAGGTAAAATCATGTCAAGGAGCATAAGTCTGCATGCATGTAAGAACAACAACGTGGGACATACGTTGCGAAACAAAATACCTTCAATTATTTACTGCAAGTGCCATTTTGAACCTCAAGGAACACAATTTTGCGTTGACATCCAGCTCGTTGAGCCTTACTTGATTTAAATGTAAACGTTATTTCTTTCGTGCTTTTCTTTTCTTTTGCACCACAGGAACAGAAAATGATTTTTTGTTGCTGTGATAAGGGAAATAGGCCAACACTAGTGAGACTGGATTCAAACGTACTCAGTTATATACTTGTTCAAACTTTTAGCAGGTTAGAAAATACAAGAATTAAGCTTCAATTTATTCTTGAACGCTTTAGAGCTATCGAAAATAGCGGGAACGTTTAAAAACTACAAATTGTTTTAAAAGGAAATTCCTGCATTCAAAAGCTGCTATGAGAGACAACAAGGCTTTTGAACACGAAATATGTATACAAACATGTCGGGTGTGTAGCTTAAGTTGTCAGTGGGCACACCCAGTAGTGGATTAAACACGTTGTGCTGCCGGATTCTGTAAACAGTGCAGACGTTCCTTTACATGAGCATCTATATACATACAGGTTATCCGGTCTTTTCACTACGTTCAAGTTATATTCTTGAGCATTGGTTGTGGAGCAAGTAACACCCAAGAATTTCTCATTCTGAAAGAAAAAGATTGAAAAAATATAATATGTATGTTAAATAAAGGCTGTTGAAAAACAAAATGAGATATGTGAATCATCCAAAAATGAAACTTTCGATACCGTTTACCAGGTCTGTGGCTCGTAACCTACAGAAATTACTCTTAATGTAAAATGCTTGTAAGAACGCAGTCACGCAGCAAATAAAACATGATACTGACAAATGCTAGTAGCGGGGCTCAACTTGTTTTACAAGAATTTTCTAATCCTACTCATGGTGCAACTACGTTACGGCGTTACGATCATTAATTAACTTACCAATTGTTCAATCACGTCAACATCTGCATTTCCTGAGGATCCTATCCCAACATCAGATGTATACACGCACTGACTGAAGTTTCCAGCTCCTTGAGGCCCTTGTGGTCCTCGAGGCCCTGGTGGCCCTTGTGGTCCTTGAGCTCCCGTACCTCCCTTATCACCCTGAAGGCCTGCATCACCCTTCGCCCCATCAGCACCATGAGTGCCGTTTATTCCTGGATCACCTTTATCACCTCTGTCTCCCTTGTCACCTGTCGATCCGTTAAAACCTGGGGGTCCTGTGGGACCTATCTGTCCTGGATCACCCTTTGATCCATTGAATCCTCGGGGACCTGAGTCACCTTGCAACTTACCAATGCTTTGGACCTGGAAAGAATAATATATAGATTTAGCCAAGCCTAAAAGCGGAGCCGCGAAGGAATAAACTGGTGTTCGTTTCTCAAAAATAGTCCTGAAACTTTTCGGTCTGAAATACATTTCGGGGCTTTTTTTGGCTCGTTCGCTTTCGAAAAGTGTTTCTCAAAAAGCCTGAAAGTGTTCCGAATTGTCCTTCAATATTTTGGGGATCTGTTCTGTAAACCAAGCTCGAAAGGTCGTTCTTGAGGCTGAGCACAGCTTGATTATTTTACTCACGAGCCGTCTAGCTTGGTGTTTGCAATGTTTCCATATCCTGTCATTAACTGTGAAGGCTTGTCAAATCTCCTTGGTTTATTGGCTGTTCGCTTGAATGAACTTGAAACGGCGCTCATTTCCAAAAACAAAATTAAAATTATTGGACTGTTTAAATGGGTTATCTTCATCGCGTTCGGATGTTAACAAATAACATGACTTGCCACTAAATAAAAATATTAGTCTGGTCAAAAATTTATACTGACATTTCACCGGCATTTTACTGGGATTACCCGAAATAAAGGATCTGGGGAGCTTCGAAGCACTTGTAATAAACTTATCGAAGAAATGTCGCGTAGGTTTTAGCAGCCGCCAAAAATTCAAGCACGTTGAGGAACACACATTACTTACGGGATAAAATAGCTTTAAACTCAAAACTGCTTCGCTTATAGTTACTTAAGTAACCCTTATATTTCGTTCTCTAACTTGAGACCATCGAGATTGAAAACAAACGAACAAACACCGTCCAAACATTCTTAACTCTGTTGCATAAGTTTTGCGGCTGCAAATTGTCTGAAATTCGAGCGCCTTAAAAAATGCACCGAACTGTTTTTGGAAGCTTTTCGGGCATAATAGGTTTAAACCGACAACTGCTTCGCTTATAGTTTTTCAAATAACTGTTATATTTCTTTCTCTAACTAGAGACAATCAAGATTCAAAACAAAGAAACGCCAAACACGCTTTAATTAAATTGTTATTATGCCGGCATAAGTTTTGCGGATGCGAAGTAAGCCTATATAAAGTTAGGCGCTTTGAGGAACGCACAAAACTGTTTTCGGAAGCTTTTCGGATAAAATAGCTTTAAACCAACAACTGCTTCGCTTAAAAGATTATTACTATTGAAAACTTCTAGGACAAGAAAATCGACAGTTGCACAAAGAGATGGACCGGACGGTGAAAATTGAAAGCAAAGCTTGTGCAGTTGTCTTGCGGCTGTGCTTAGACCTACTGTTATGAATAAACAAACACAAAATAATGGACAGAGAAATCATTTTAGAAAAACATTTATTCGAAAACCCCTAAGTTTATACTTAAATGCAATTCGCGTTACACTTCCAAAATCGTAGGTCGGTCCACGCGAGTGAAATCGGCTCAGCATGGCAAAATATTCAAGAATCTGTCACAAATCTGAGCGCGTTTTCTAATAATTTTTTAAAGTCAAAAGTAAATAACACATTTCTAATGGCATAAATCAAATTTACATTTCAAAACGTAATTTCTTTCATCGTAATACTCGAAATCATGTGCCTTAGACCTTTTAAAAACTTCACTTACTCGGTTGTGTTTCAGAACAGGGCAAACTCTCCGCCGTGAAGAAAACAAAGCGATGAAGTCCTTTGAATGCAGCTTTCGTAACGTGAACTTTTCGCCTTCTACCAGTATTCTTTTGAACTTTTTCTTTCCATTTATATATATTAGATGTTTTTTTTTTGTCAAGTATAAAACTTCAGTACTCGTTAAATGCTAAAGAAGCTTAAGCTTTTAAAGAAACCTCTTTTTCAAAAGCGACGATGGTCATGCGATTTCCCGCCAAGAAAAATGCCGGTTGCCCTAAAGCACCGTGCGATTTCCCGCCAAGAAAAGATGGCATTCTCTGCCCCCGTCGGGTTGTCTTGGGACTCCCCTCCCCCTCCCACAGAGTGTGCGGACGGACGGACGGACGGATGTACGGACGGACGGACGGACGGTCACGTGACTATTACGTCACACCCAAAATTTCTCGGATTGATAGGTTACCATATTTCCTTAGCAATGGAGCTCCGCTGGCGGGCTTTGTCCGCAGGCTCCGCTATAATGTCAGAGGGAATTAGGAGTGGCCAAATCAAAGATAAAAGAACCTCGATAATAGGGAAGCACTGCTTCATAACGTAACACAATAATTTTGTAGAAAAAAGATTCACGACATTGAATTTCAGAGCCAGAAAATGTTCCCAAGTTTCGATGTAAATTCGTCATTTGTCCTGTTAAAACACCACAGTACCACAGAATCATGCAAATAATCAATAAATTACAATTAGCAGTATAATTCACCTGGGCACTCAGAGAACTGTTGATTGTGTTTAGGAAGGTTTGAAGTGATTGATCTGCGTCTAACAGATTTTGTGCGGTGTTGTTTAACTGCGAAGAGAGAAAATCAGCACTTGTAAGCAACTGAGTGTGACTTAATTGCTATTAAAAGGAAAATTTACAGCGGGTTTCAATTGAGTGTTGAAAGTAATTCGCGTTTTGATTTGGTTTTGCTTTACTTCGCTCTGTGATTGGTTGAAAAATCCCGCCACTTTTTCGACCAATCAGAAAAACTCAAACTAATTGCATTTTGCTCACACGTGTTTTCCCTCGCTCGGCGCTTGCTTCAAGTTTTGATTTGTTCATTAGATAAGTTGTGATTGTTGTTATTGGCTGGGGTAATTATTTTAGTTTTGGTTTACGACAATCATTTGAAAAGCGCCCTAAACTGATAAAAAAACTGCAAACAATGCTGCAGAACGGAGAACTTAATTGAGATCTCACAACTTCTGAATAGTCGTCCCACGTAGTCATTACCTATTGACCTTATCTGGGGGGGGGGGACAGGGGGTTTAAACCTTCCGCTTTCCGTACCCTTAAATCCCAGTTCCCGCCCTGTATTTGATGGCTCCTACCTCATTGCATATTTTTGATTGCAAAATGTTGCACAATATTGCGTAATTTTTCCCTTTTTCTCCCGCTTCCTGCCGCCTTTGTAATCCCGCTTCCCGCACCCTCTTCTCCTGCCTCCCGTAAACCTCCCGCCCCCTTTTCTCCCGGTCTCCCACCCCCCTGTCCCCCTCCACTTATCTGTCTTAAACTGCAATCCCAATTAAGCTGAAATAAGTGTTTTGACTGTGAACCTCAGTTGTTCCAAACCTCTCCCCTTAAAGTTAGTGGAACGAATTGGTTGTACACGAATAAAATAACTGCTTAATTAAGTTGATGATTTTCGTTGTTCTCAATTGGCTTTCTCCACTTAGCTTTGCACAGCATTAATAACGTAAAGGAAAATTAATCTGATCCTCCTCATTCGTATTGATCACCGTTATATAAACACGGTCTGCCTTTAGCTCAAGGCACA
>OZ024892.1:33505351-33561769 GCA_964017195.1 Siderastrea radians
CAACAACAAAAAAATTGAAAGAAGCTGAGAATCGTGATAGTGACTTTAATCATGACTCTTTAGATGATGGTACGATCAAGCACCAAGAAGAACTTAGGGACTGTGCAATAATTACCTGGAGGGGGGGGGTTGGTAAATGGGTAAAATAAGGGTCAAAATAAAGTCGCACCCCCCTATCACTAAGCGAAAATTAACTTTAACCTCCCCTCACCTACTGATAATATTAAGGTCAACCCCCCTCCCCCCCGTCCAGTGCTTCCTCCCCGCATTGGTTCCCTCATACCTAATTTACGTGCGGTTGGATGTCTTCCTCAGGCACAAAAAGTACTTCAAATGACTCTTCAACATACGAGTTCTCTCAATCGGAATCACTTGACTCTGATTCTCAAGTTGTGTCGTCTTCACACAAGTTATAAAATTCTTCCTCTTCCAGAACATCCCTGGCAGCATTTTCATGCACGTGCATGGCTGAGAACTCGTTTAGTTAAATCAGCCTTACTTCCGCTTATCTTGAGACCATGTAGTTTCAAACACATTTTTAGCTGGTTGTTTGCAAGCGCTTCCATATCTGTTTCATTTTCCAAGAAATATTAGACGGAAGAGCGTTCGTTTATCTTACTCTTTTTTTCGCCTTTGCATCCAAGAACTCCAGGTGCTCTACATAACTTTTACACGCAGTCTCGTCCACGTTGTGCTGGGAACAGAACTCTTGCAAAGACCTTTCTTCAGAGGAGGAAATTTTCCCTCGTTGAACAATTTCTTTATCTGGAAACTCAGGAGAAGTTTATAAGCTTACTTTGCAAAGTAATCAAACTGTTTATATTTACATAGATCAATTTATTGCTATTAAAGTCAACAGTTGGGTTTTCCATTCTCTTTAATTAGTATAATACAATGTAGGCTATCCTACACTGGCATCTTTCTTTTTCATTGAATAGCATCGTAGTATCAGGGCCATAGCGAGACTTTTCTGATAACCGAGGCAATTGCGAAAGCGCCGAAGACACGAGCTTTTAGGGGGGTCTGGGGGCATGCTCCCCCAGAAAATTTCAAAATCTAGACGCTCAGAAATGCCATTTTAAGCGTTTTCCTGGTGATTTTCCCCCCAAACATAACCAAAATCCAAACTAACTTTAACAGCATTCCTGGTGCCAATAAAGTAGAACTGTTTAAATATATAACAGAGGCATTCCTCTCTTACTGCATGACAGACAGGGAAATATTAGATAATCAGCCAGTTCAGAGATCAAAGCACCTGGAGTTGATATTTTCCCAGTTTAATTCCAGTGTAAGCAAGTATAAATGTTTGAACTCTAATAGCTCTTCTACCACTTTTCCAGTTTGTGAAAAAGAGTGAGTAGTACAGTGGGCCCGTTTGGGACAAATGCTGGCTCCTGATTGGTCGAGAGCGATCACGTGATCAGAGGATGACGTCATATCATTTCCGGTGTGGGAAACCGCTGACCATTGATCAAAAGTGGATCGTGGGCTCATGCAACCGGAAGTCACGTGATTTGAGTTGGGAAACCGCTGACGAGTGTAAAAAAAGGATCGTGGGCTCAAGGGGAAGGAAAACCGCGGAGAAAACGCGGGCTCAAAAGTCCAAAGTCCAAGTTGGGGAAGAGGGGGTGGTCCTTTGAAAACAACACGAATAAAAAAAAATAAATTTTTATTAATTTGTTTTTTACAATAACGTTTTCCTGAGTGTTCCTTAATGTTCAATAGAAGGTCCCCACCATTGTTTTTGACATCGAGTTATTCTTCGCCATTGGTTGTTGTCACGGATCCATTGTTGTAATGGACGTCGATGATTTCTGATCAAAGGTATGGCAAAGGAACTGTAGAATGGGGGTGGTGGTGGTGGCGCCAAATGTTCTCGATCACAGTGATCACAATCGACGATCTTGTTTTTGGATCTCTCACTGGTAGCCATAGGGTAAGTCTTGAAGGTGCGGTGGCTTCTGATTGGTGGCAGGTTTTCAGTGGTAGCCATAGGGGTAGGTCTTGAAGGTGCTGGAATCCAGGACTCGTTTGTCATATACCAACTTATACCATTTTTGTTGTGGAAAGGTGAAGAGTTCATAGGTGTTCGGATTTCGGACGATTTGATTCGTATTAGTAATCTGGACTTCTCGTGGCTTCAGGAGGGGGTTCTGGATTTCGTCGAGGACATTCTGACGCATGACGTTATAGTTGAGTTGGGCCTTGCCCTCGCTGTTGAGTCGGAACCCTCTCACCTTGCATTCCACCTTTTCTTTATTCGTAGTATAACCATAATTCTTGGGTCCTCCGCTGACGAATTCTTGGATGTATTCCTCCTCATCTAATTGGGAGGTGAAGTCCCCTAGATAGGAACCCAAGGTAGGTTGGAATTGAGTGGGTGTTTCCTCCAGGTAGATGACGGAATCCGTGTCGAAGTACAACACTGTTTCCCCTAAGGCTTCCAGGGCGGCATAGAGTTTGAGCCGGGCATGGCAGGTGGTGAAGCAGGCCACAAAAATGTTGAGGTTGGGTGAAACGCGGATGTCCTCTTTTTGGTTTTGGTAGTGCACCTCGACCATGTCGTCATTGATGACGGAGACGTGACGGATGTCCAAGACATCACTATCCAGGAAACGATGAAAGGCCTGTGGATCATGAAAGGCTTGAATTTGGGTCTTGTTGAGGCGTTGGCCAAACTTGCCCCACATGGAGTTGAGCATGAGTTTTGCTAGGGTACGCAGCCCCGGGTTGTAGTTGATTTTGTCGTACTCTAACTGAATACCCTCCTTCTCGAAGTACTTCTGGATGTAGTCCTGTTTGGCTTCCTCTGACATGTCGTCCTCAGGCCACCCACTGGCTTCTTGTTTGATTTTGAGCCAGGTGTTGACATAATCGGCGAAGAGGCCCTCACAGGTTTCTTCAAAATGCCAGGCTTCATAGATGTATTGAACTTGGTACCCCAATTCCACGGCTTTCACTAATTCGGGGCTGCACCAGGTACTGGTGAGGGCGCGTTGTTCGTCGGAGTGATGGCAATGATAAGATCTGTCCAAAAGAGGTTTGTCCATTTCTTCTTTCACACAACGGGCACAGAGGGGAAAGAGCAGTTTGTCACCATGACGGTAAGGCAGCACGGGATGGTACAATTCACGGGGAGGCAGGATTTTGCATTGGATGAGGCCAAAGTACTGGTGGATGTCCGTGTGACCCGGTTGAGAATAGATGGTGGGATGTCCTTTGGGGTACACAGAGTTCTTGTTGACCCACGGGTACAAGGAGGTGACATCGATGTAGTGAATTTTTTGGCCAGGGGTGATATGATGGTAGAGTTTGATGGCATTGGTACGACCTCCACAGAAAGCCTCTCGAGGTTCAAGGGGTTGGATGAAGTTGAGTTCCCGGACGAAGGCGTCGATCTCTGGCTGGGTTTTTAGGAGGTGGTCCCATTCACATCCCCACATTTGAAGGACATTGTACCCTCGTTCGGTAAGCTTTTGGACTTTGTCTTGGGTGGCGTCATAGAGGTCGTGCATCGTCAGATTATAGTTGCGGGGATGTTTTTCGTGGCGATGAGGATAACAGGTCGGGCATCCATGGGTGAAACAGCCTTGAAATTCGTAGACGGTGTGGGTGTGGGGGCAATAACCATCCACATGGATGTTGGTCCCGGGGATCTTATACTCGCCTTGATTTCGGGCATGCTGAATGTACTGTGGGTTTGGATTGGCCAGTAGATCAGCGGGGGTAAGATCTTGGAGGGCGCGTTGACGTAGTTGGTGATCGCACCAGGTTAACCATTGAAGGGCTGGGAGGGAGTGGTTGATGTAGTTGTCTCTCCACCCCTTAGGACCGGCGGGTTCACTGGCAATACTGTTGGGGATCATCCGGTTCATACGTAAATCTCGATTACAAGCCGAGGCAATGGTGACGTGATCGAAGGGATTGAAGCCGGTCAAGTCTTCAAACAGGCGTTTGAAAGTCAGACATCCTTGTTTCAAGAGACGTACATCCGATTGACAATACGCGAGCAATTCTTTCTGAAAGTCGAACACGACGTTCTTGGCACGCTGCTCTTGATGCCAGGTTTCAAAGGCTTGTCTTCCTTCGAGGGTCATGGTCTCAGGCATGTAGTAATCGCGTGAGGGGAGGATGCCCACGTACTGTTGATGCGTAGGTATGTTGAACTTGTGGGGGAAGTACCCTTTGCAGAGTTCGGTCAAGCCAAAGGTTTTGGGAAACGCGGAGAGGGGCATCTGGAAGAAACTCATGGAATCGATGAACCGGATGCGGTCATGTTTGATCTCTAAGAGTTTACATCCGTTGCGGAGTTGTTGGACGAGGCGGTTGTCCCCATAGTATTCTTGGATGATGAAGTACCCGTCGTACCCCTGGAAGTTATGAGCGATGACATTGACTTGACGGGTATCGTGGAGAGTCAAGGTATCCAGCCATTCCAGAAAGTCCCGGATACAGGTGAGACCTGGGAAAGGCTTGGGTTCATCGTTGTCTTCGGTTTCGGCCACGACGAGATTGGCAAGGTGTTTTTCCTGGGGTTGCATGGCTTCGATATCAAAGAAGACGTGTAAGGGTGGCAGGTCATCCTCGTCCTCGGAAGAGGAGGCAGGGGGTTCCGCGGCGGCGTCGGCGGCACCTCGTTTGGCGCGAGGGCCTTTTTGACGGGTCCTCTTTCTCTTCTTCTTTTGGTCTTGAGGTTTGGGGGCTCTTTGTATGAAACAGCGGTGGTCGTCAGCGTCGACGTACTGATGACAAGACGGGCAATCTATGTGGAAACAACGGTGACGTTGAATGCGGGACAAGCCCACATTTTGTTGATAACAGTCAGGGCATCGGTATCGTTGACAGCACACGGAGGTCTGAAGGCCCGTGATGGGTTTGCCCGCATGGGTCTTGCTGGAATGGGCTTCTAAACACGCGGGTCCAAAAAAGTCCCGATGACACGACCCGCAACGTTGAGTGGCTTTCAGGTGCCGGGGGTACGCATATTGAAAGTCGGGGCAATCTTTCTGTCGACAGGCTCCACACACCTTGGTCTTGGTACATCGATGCAGTCCCTCGGTGTTGTAGGGTTTCCAACAATCCGCACACACATAACTGGCCCCGAAAAATCCCGGCAATTTGGTGATGACATCATAATGGTCTTGGTTGTGCAACAGGATCAGTTGTTTGTCTTGAAGGGGACCAAACGTCGTGATGTGAAACGATCGCTGTGCATCCACCAGGATGATCTGGTAACCGGTGAGGGAGGGAGCTTGACTGAATTGGGTCAAAGCATCATACCCACACGGGCCGAGGGGTACCTGGGTTTCATTCTGGAGGTCCAGAGCTAGGTTTCTCTGCAGGGGCCTTCCTCGGCGGATGATGGCGTATTTCGGGTGCTGGTCCACGCGAGCTTTGGCGACCACGAGGGCTCTGGCACAACAGAGTTCGTCATCATTTTGGATGCGGATGACTGATTTTTTCTTCATTGTCAATATGTTCATGGTGGGATGACCGGGTTTGCCACGACGCGGTTTGCCGGTACCTTGAGGCGCATGATGGACTTGCGTAATGGACACTTGAAAGGAGTCATCCATTTCAAATTGTTCGTTGCTGTTGAGGGCTTGGGCTAAACGTTGGAACAGAGCTTCCACCCGTTCTGTGTCTCGACGCCATTCCCCTGCCCGTAATCCCCACCCCTGAAAATTATTGTGCAGGCGATCGGAGGCGATGGTAAAGTAGAGGCGATCTTGATCGTGGAGGTCGGGGGTGGTGGTTAACACTTGATCGACGGCTCGACGTAATCCCTCTTGGAGAGCTTGGGTGATATTTTGGCCTGGAAGCAAGTTCCCCCTTTGACGTAACTGGGTCTTGAAATGACGTTCTTGTACCCCCATGCGTTCACTCTTCCGATTCACAAAAGGTTCTAAGTCAAATTGGAAGGTAACGGAGGGATCCAATCCACCCCCGCTTTGTTCCCATTGGTCCAAGGCCTCTTGACAAATCTCATCACTGTCGGTGCAAATCAAAGGTCCCACACAGGAATGTGTTGTCTCTTCTTCTTCTGGCTCTGAATCCGACATTTCTAGTCCGAGCATGGTGATAATGTCACGTCTGGCGAGACCACTTGGCCCCGCCACATCGTTATCTTGAGAGGACATGATCAGATGAAGTCACTGGCGATCGGGGTTTGTTTTTTATAGAGAACCAAAATGTCACGTGGGAGGGGAAGGAACCAATTACTAAACAGGGTGCCCCCCTAGAGAGGGGGTGCCCTAGGGAGGGGTGGGATGAGGTGGGGGGACCCCCCCCTCCCCCCTCTCTAATTAGGGTCCATGGGGCATCACGGGAAGGAATAAGCCCCTATAAAAGAAATCGAATCGTCGGCGGAGTCATCTCAAAATGGACTCTCACCATGAGAATTTGTTAAAAGAGTTTGAAACGTTTGAAGCGGATTTAGAAGTGGATGAGATTTTGAAGAAAGTCAAGGAGGAGTTGACACTGGACTCAAGTGTCACAGAGTTTGGGGAGAAGCTGAAAGAGAGGGAGCAGCTCAAAGGGGCAGCTCAGGCAACCCGGGCAGCACGAGCCACTTACTTCCACCAGCTGTGCTACCCTCAATACACCTGTGGCTGGTACATCCGGGGCCTCGACTTCTGCTGCCCCTATTGGCGCTATGAGTTTAAGCGCCCGCACACCCCTCCGCCAGCACCGCCCCCCTCGCCCAATGTCCAACGAAAGCGAGGGCCTCCGTCGCAGCAACCGACGACGACGCACGACGTACCGACCAAACAACGACGACGATGACTCTGACCCAGACGACGTTGACGACAAGAAGGACGAGGACTATGTCCCTGACGACAACGACCTTAACGACTCTGATCCAGACGAGGACTTGAACGACATAGACTATGACCCTGACGACGAAACGACAGAGTTACTGACAAAAGACGAACAACGACGGAGACGGAACGCTCTGAAAAAAGCTAGGTACAAGGCCCGCTACCCAGAGAAAGCCCGAGCGAGGAATATTCGCAAAAAAGCCGACTACCGACGCAAGTACCCTGAGAAAGTGCGTGCGGCCCGAAAACAATACTTAGAACAATATCCGGATCGAGTGCAGGAGTCTAAAAGGCGTTATGAGGAGACGCATAAGGAGGAACGGCGTGCCGCCAAAAAACAATGGGCCCGAAACAACCGAGCACGTCGTACCGTAAGCGATCGGAAGTATAAAGAGAAACATCGGGAACGTATCAGACTCCGAGATCGAGAGTATCGTCAAAAGAATCGTGAACAAATATTAGCGTACAGAAGAATGTACAACAGAAGTGAAAAAGGAGGGGCGGTTCGTCGGGCTTATTATACTGCGAACCGAGAGAAACAGCTGGCGCAAGCAAGAGAGTACTACTGGAATAACCGCGAGAAGATCATGGAGAAATCAAGAAGGTACTACAACAACAACAAAAGGAAGAAGGAGGTGCCTCGTCCCAAACCACTGCGGGTGGTATTGTCTAATTGTAGAACGCAACCTTCTCTGGAAATGTATTTGAATGACTTTTGTTCCTCCTTACCTTCTGTAGAGAGACAGAAAACGGAAGAGAAAATCAAAGCATTGGGGCCCTTGAAATTGACTATTCCCTTGGAGGACTTTATAAAATCCATACCGAAAACCTTTGAGAACATTTCTTTTTCTGAATCATTTCTTGAGGATTATAGTCTCACGGATATGGATTCGGGGGGTGTGCAAGCCGTGGACCCCCCTGACATTGACCCCTCTGACTTGGAGGACTTTTCGTCTTTGTTGCAGAACATATCGCCTGACGAGTGGACCGAGTTACTGGGGGATGTGGAGGACTCTTGTTCCTTTGATCTGGAGGCATTGGTGCCCCCCGAAGACTTCGTTCATGACATGTCACCCGACGAGGGGGTGGATTTAATGTATGATTTAGTAATGTAAAAACATTTTTCGTTTCCGTATTTGACAGAACATGCCATCGTGACATTTGTGGTAGAACGATCAACGTGGATCCTATTTGTCTACATCACAAGGAGTTCTCCAGAAATCCTGTTTGAGAATCCTGTTTTGAGACAGTACAATGAACTTGGTCACAAGGGGTTCCCCAGAATCCTGTTTGAGACTCAACACGAACTATAGAAGACTACCGAACTGCAGAATAACAATATCAATCAGACATTGTCATTTATTTATTTGTCAACAAGGTATATAGGGGGTCTATACCTCAATGGGTTCTCCAGAATCCTGTTTGAGAATCCTGTTTTTTTGACACGACATCTTTCTTTTGAGACAGTACCAAGGAACCAATCAGACATTTTCATTTTTTTTTTTTTTATTGACACAACAAATGGTATGGGGTTGTCATTAAAATTACAATTTTAAACGTTTCTTGGCTTGCATGATTTTCTTGACCACTCGTTCGGTCTTGGTTTTCTTGCCAGGTAATTTATCAATGGCTTGGATCATCTTGGTATCGGCTTTCCATTTATCTTGCAAATTCTTGGCACGGCTGTAATCAATGTCGTGTTGTTTGGCAATCCGGTCCAAGCGATTTTTACCGGGATCCCCACGTTTCAGACGTTTGGCTAAATGCGTCCCAGGGCCCATGTATTGATAGCCAGGCCAATGAAATTCTTTGCCGGTTTTAGCAATCCATTTTTGGACATCCACTGCCCCTCCTCGTTGGGTGCGTTTCCGTTTGATACCCCTTCTCCTCTTGGGAGGCATGTTTATTCACTGTCGTAATCCAATCGACGTCGTAACTTTTTGCCTCGGTGCCAATCTTCCCAACCGGGTAAGGGTTTTAATGCTTGCACTTCACGGGAGACGCCTTTGCCTTTGCCTTTGCCTTTGCCTTTGCCCCAAGGACTCTCAGCTATCTTTTTTTCCAAGGTCTTGCGACGTTCTCGAATGGTTTCTAAACGCGACCCGATATCCCCTCGACTAGTGGATGGGCTCCCTTTCTTGACAATCTTACTACTGGTGGCTGCTCCTTTGCCTTTCTTGGTTGCAGGGGTAATGGGTGGTTTGGGAGTCGACGGGCTGCCTTTTATCATGCGCTTCAACCATTGTTCCACGGGTCCCGTCACTAAATCCCCGACTTCTTCTTCTTCGTCTTCGCCTGGCGGGGCCCCCGGAGCCCCGACTCCTACACCTCCGGGAAATTGACGAATGCGTTTGGTTAACTTGATTAATTCTTGACTCAACGGTTTGGTTTGAGCATTGACCAGGGCTGGAGGTAATTCGGGATTGGCTAACAAGACATGTTTTTGAGCGGCGAGCTTGGCGGCTTTGTTCAACAAGGCATTTTCGGTGAGTTCTCCTTTGTAATATTGAACGAGTTGTTCCAAATCCTTGTGGGGAATCATGTAGACTGCATCCATGGGGGTTGACTACACTCGGAGCAAAGTTCCCCGTCTTCTATTTGTCGACAGCTCTCACAAAGACGGGTCTTTAAGATGTGCCTGTACTCTCGATACAACAGGTGATATTTATGCTTCCAATAATGACACTCGTCTTTCCACCGGTCGGTGGCCCGATTGGCCTCTTGTAACAGGGTGATCCATGTGGCCAGGGTTAACGGGTCGGTCGAGCACATTGACATAACACCTCGTGAAGTCCTTGAAACAAGCCGCGTCCTTTTTGTTGAACCAACCACGCCCGACGTTTTTTGACGGAATGTCGACGACGTCCCAAATCGCGTAGCACCCTTTTATAGGGTTGAAGTTTAGCCAGCATGGGGGGTGTGACGGGAATCTTGTTTTTTAAAAAGTTCAAGACCAGTTCACTCACGGCATTGATTTGATCGGCATTGGCATGTTGTAACAACTCTTGACGTTTGGAACCATTGGCTTCTTGTAACATGGACCGTAAAAACGGTAATTGACGTCGAAGACGTTGCATCGTTTATCGATGACGGCGACGATAGCGTTGATTGGCTTTTTGAATCGTGCGTTTTATACGTTTATCCGTTTCCAAGGCCGCGGCTTTCCCTAATCCTACCATAGCAGGGACCAATAGATTTAAAAAACCACCTCGTTGACGACGGCGTCGTCGTAATCTTCTTCTCCTCACCATGGCCGACCCGTCAATAAACGTTGAAGGGCTTTGTCTTGTTTGATGAGGTCTTGCGTCTCTTTATAGCCTTGACGGGTATTGCGTTTGAAATCGGACCACCAACCCCCACCTCGTTGTCGTCGGACATGTTGTACATTATCGGTAATGCCTTTTAAGGCTTGACCGCCTAATTTGCCTAAAGCCAGGCCAAACCCAGGCGCGGGGCCTGAGAGAAACATACTCATGCCATGGGCAATTTTATCCACCAAACGGGGTTTGCGACGCATTAAAGCTCCTCCTCGTTGTTTCCTTTTTCTGCGTCGTCGTCGTCGTCGTTGGACGGCCATGGTTCTAAGAGTGTCGGACTGGGAGGGAGCGGCTTTTTATGGATCCAGTAGTCTTTGGGTTTCAAGGGACGAGGACATCCGTCTACATAGCATAGGGCTTCCAAGGGTTGGTACACAAAATGACGATGGTAATCTTGGACACATCGTTTGGGTAACGGAGGAGTGAAATCCACAATGGTGTCATCCAACGTTTGCATCTTGATTAAAAATCCTTCCAGGTCCTCCAAGGGGACACCCCTCACATAGGTTTTCAATTCGGTCAAGGCTTTGGCATAGGTGGTAAACGCAAACCGGCTCATGGTCACTTTAAATCGATATTGTTTAAAATCATTCCATCCTTTGACCACGGTGCCGACCGCCGCCAAACAGGCTACCAACGTACTATTGTCCAAAAGCGGACCCGCAATCATGCCCGCGGCCATCAGGAGTAATGCCAACCCATTGAACAAGGCATTGATACACTTGTAATGATTCAACATTTTTCGATAACACCACCATTGTTGATGGTAAAAGGCATACAAGGAATCCATCCGTTGTAATAATTCCGGTGGGAAGGGGATGCCAGGACGTCGAGATCCATTCAATAACGACACGACGGTTTTCATCCTCACGGCGAGACCCGGGACGACGAGGTTTGTACGCTCGGGGCTCCTCCTTGTTTATAACTGGTCACAATGCTATTGGTCATGGTGACATTAGCAATTTCCCGTCCTTGGGCCAATTGTTCTTGATCTTGTAATAGCATCCGTAAACGTCGTTGTAAAGCGGCTTGACGCAAGGTACGAGGTTGTCTACCAGACCCCCCAGACGATCCAGGAGTACTGGAGGCAGGTGAAGTGGGGAAAAGGCGTCGGCGTCGGCGCCCCCGTCGTCCACCACCACCACCACCACCACCACCACCACCTCCACCGCCTCCACCACCACCACCACCACCACCACCAGCACCACCACCACCAGCACCACGACCACCAGCACCACCACCACCAGCACCACCACCACCGCCACGTCCACCACCACGTCCGCCTCTAGTCCTAGGTCCACGGCGCCCCCTACCATTACCCCCAGCCCCCGCGGCTGCTCGAGCACCCGCCGCCGCCCGGGGTACGCTAGGAGGCGTTACAGGCGTTCGAGCCCCGGACGACAAGCCAGCGCTACCCGGACTAAGGGGGGTTCGCGCTCCGGACGACAAACCAGCGCTCCCCCTAGTAAGTGGAGTGTCCACGGAAGACGGCGGGGTGGTCTGGGGGCTTTGGAATGAGGGTGAATGGGATGCTCGACTTCCTACCCCCGCGGGGGAAGAGGTTCTATACGCAGGAGGGGAGGGCAACTGGTCCACATACGCGATCATGTCCTCGACGGTCATTTGATCAAAGGCTTGGTCGATCAAGCTTGAGTCCCCTGTATCCAAAATTTCTTGGATGGTGCCTGGGGACACTTGGTTGCTGCTGGACGCCCCGACCCCCGCAGGGGTCGTGGTATCGTACGATTGCGGAGGTTGACGGTCATCGGCCATGCTCACTCTCTTTTCCGGTTCCAAAGGGGGTGTCGTGCCTTTATACTCGCTTTTGATAAGTGCGCGTCCATCCTTCGTCTTTTAACAGGTGACTCAACAACCGTTGTTGATCGGAGGAGGCCGGGTGTAAATCCAACACCAAATACCCATACGGACGGGTGGTGGCTTGATGAAACGTCTCCAAGGTGTCTTTCCACGTGGTCGGAAACGATTGCAGCATGACATTGCGTACCCCTAATTGATCTCGAGGATTCTTGAACGCCACAATGTAATGGGCATTGCGGGATATACTTTTGGCATAGCGACCCACGGGAAACATGTCTTGGCACAAGTACAACACCGTCACCCCTTGATGATGCGAATGTTTGGTGAATAAATCCAACACGCGTTTATCGTGACTCCCTTCGTCCATTAAATCGTCCAAGACCAGGACCCCCTGTCCTTGAGGAAACCATTGGACCAACGCGTCATGATCGGGAATCCCTTCGTGAAACACCACCCCATGATCTTGCATGCCTTGAAATCGATCTTGCCACGCCCCATAACAATAATGCATTTGGGTCGGTGGGGTGTCAAACAACTCGGGGTTGTCTACCAAGAGTTTTTCCGTAAACACGGTTTTGCCACATCCCGACGGTCCCACCACCAAGATAGAGGAGGGGGTATGAAAACGAAACGGTTTCCCCGTTTGCATGATGATGATACTACCCATTTAGAAAAAAAAAGGCACCTTTTTATTGGAATCGGTGGGACTCGAACCCACGCACGACCCAATCGCTATCCTGGATTAAAGGCCAACGCTCTACCGACTGAGCTACGACTCCGACACACTTTTTTTCCAACACATTTTATTTAATCATTCCGTTGATGATACGGATGACAACAAAGTTGATACCATCGGGCTTCTTGGCCTACAATCAATTGTTGAACGCGTTGACCGGCTTGATGGTCATTGCTTACATAATCATGATCCGAAAACTCATTTAAAAAGTCTTGCAAGGTTCGTCCACGGGCTTTGGCTTTCAAATACAACAAGGCGTAATCCCCACAACTCTTGCTTGAAATGGCTTGCAGGGACTTGCCATTGGTCACCACATACTTCCAATGTTTCACCATCCAATCTTGGAACGGGGTAGCTTGCACGTACGTCCCCATGGGCAAGGCATAACTGTCGAGGATTTCACACACGTTTCCATCCGTCCACACCGCTAACCAATGTTGTCCGGGTTGATCGTGTGGGTCGGTGTTGACAATGTACCCTTGGGGTGGGGTCTTGACAGGACGCTTGGGTAGTCGATCACAGGCCACCGTCCCGTAAAACATCGGTTTCAATTGGGGGTCGTCTCGGGCTAAATAATCCAATTGCACATTGTTCAAGGCCACATGTTCCATCTTCTTTAGTGCTGGTAAATGTTATACAACACGGCTCCGTTCCTGTCAATCTCCAGCAAGTTCTCAAATTCTCCATACACGAGCACGGTTATATTGACCCCGGGGGCGGCTCCAAATTCCAAGACCAGTTGTAAATCGCCCGTTTGCTTGGGGTTGAGGTTTTGACTGTCAGCACATCCATTGGCCACATTGTCATACATGTACAAGGTACAGTTTTTCCTGTGGCCCCAATCTCCTAGTTCTACCATATTGCCTTTCTTTTTACACCAAGCCCCACTGGCTTGCAGAAAACGGAAGTAGCCTAGATTATCTCGGGTGCCATTGTTGTGCACTAACTGCAGGGTTTCATAAGGGTATTCTTCGCCTTTGACAATCTGTCGAATGGAGGTCAGCCCAAATTTCTGGAAGCAGAAAGGATCTCGGGTCACATCTCCATTGAAGGCTCGGCTGTCCAACAACCCCACAATCAATCGGTCAGGTATTCTGTTTTGAAACAGGTTAGGGATATCAAAGCGGACCAGGTTGCCTTGCATGCTGAAGGTCCTGATTTCACTGCGGACGGTCGGGTAAGCCGCCACTTGGCCTTCATTGTGTCTTTTTTCAGATAAACTCTGGTAGATAGCGTCATTCAAACGCAGTTGACATAGATGAAACCGTAGTTTCACATCCCCTTCCATCAATCGACCCGCTAGAGCCACTCCATTGAAAAACAAGCTGGGGCCATTGAAATGAAATTTCATCTTGATTTCGATGCCAGGCACCAACAGTTTGCCGGTATGAAAGACTTCCAAGTGCGGGGTAAACACTAGACTGTGGGTGACACCTGCAGCATACTTGGCGGTTTCGGCTACCATGGCGGCCAAGGCTCCTTTGTGATTGGCGGGGAGATCCCGGTAGTCATTATGTGGTGCTGCACTGTTGGTATTGTTGTCCGTCCATTGGGGTGGGAAATCCACTTGATTGAACCATCCTTGGGGTCCTAACACGGTCTTGCCATCTTCTCGGTCATAATTCAGCAAGGTTTCTAGGTAAGCTTTGTAATGATACGTGTCGGATTGTGGACTGATCAACGTGCCATTCAACTGCAAGTCAATTTGTTTGATGATGGAATGGGCCAAATTGTTGACGGGCCACAATTTCTCCGCGGCCACCAAGTTCCCGTTATCATCCTTTTTCAAACTCAATTCCATGGTAAAGTAACTGCGTCCCAAATCCACAAAATCGTCCAACCCTGGCACAATGAATTCCATGGGATTGATACCCGTGGTGGTGGGTTGAATGGTGACCATGCGATAGGCATTGATGCTAATGTCCGTGGGTGGCACCTTGAAAATCCGTAACGCTGGGTTGACGGTCCCTTCGGAACGCTCGTGAGCCGGGGCGGTTTGTGTACTCACGTCAGGCATGTTTAACGTCGTCGTCGTCGTCGAGTGGTGGTACGTCGTCGTCGTGAGGGGTTTTTATACCGTCGTCGTCGTGCTAAACGTTGTCTCAAATCAAACCCGGGCAGTCTCATCACCTCGGCACTTAACCAACCGCCACGTTGTCCTCTCCTGAGTTTCCAAAACGGATACAGGCCACCCCATTGAGTCAACCCTCGATTACTACGAATCCGTCGAGGTCGTGAATGCACGGGATCCATGTTCACACGCCCAAAATATCACGCGCCCGTTTGGTTTGTTTGGGAAATAAGGCACTGGCGACCCGCACGGCGTCTTTTACGCTCTTATGACTCAACGCTTTCTTGGCTTGTTTGGTGATTTCTTTTTTGATGACTTGTTCGGCTTTGCGTTTGACACCTCGTGATAACCCCGTTGTCAAGCCTCTCTTGATATTACTAGGTAGTTTTAAAGGATTTCGCGTCCTTATAAGACCTTGCAACCCCCCACGCAACAGGTCCGTCGCCAACCCTTTGCCTTGTTGATCATACCACTCGTCGGTTCGAAATCGTGTCAAACTTCCCCCACGCATGGTGTCTTCTTCACCAGGGATAAACGTTTTGTCTGTGCTTCATGGGACCCCCTTTTTATACCGTCTCACATGAGATTGCACGTAAACGATTCCCCCGCATAGCGTTTTCGTTTTCCTTGGCGGATTTCCTCCATGCGTTTCAAATGCGATTTTCTGGCATTCTTTTTCGCCACCTTTTCTATCTTTTTGGTGATGGACCAAGCGGTTTTAGGAATCCCGGCAATCACCGCGTTGATCCCTTCGCCCTCTTGTGAACGCTGTGGTCGTCGTCGTCGTCGTCGTCGTCGTTTCGGAGGCATGATTGACTGGGGGTTCCCTTCTCGTCTCTCTTTTTTATGCCTTTTTGAAGTGTAACGTGACAATGGTATGACCGTCCCCAAACTTGACCAAGTCTCCTCCTCTACCAATCGTTTCGGCCACTTGAACATGAATGATTTCCACCACCTCGTTACGAAGAGACATGTATTGAATGTGCAACGGTTCAAAGTACAGGGTGCCACGTCCTTGTCGCTTGTACTGGATTTCGCGCAACAAATCGGTCACGCGATTGCCCACCACCGTGCTGCCTGCCACGTCCGAGTACACGTGGAGCGTTCGCGTGGGTTCCCCCACCACCGCCCGAAACGCCACATTCAAATTGGTGAAACGCCACCCACAACTCATACTCAATTCCATGTAGTCTTCCACTCGACTGGTGGTCCAAAACACCGGGTTCCCATCCTTATCGGTGATATCCTTCCAATCGCTGTTCTTGGTCATGTCGGGGATTTGATCCCCCAGGAAGTCTTGCTGTAAGTTCGGGCCCAAAATCCATCCGCTGGTAATTTTACGTAACCATCCCATCTTGGCAGCTAACTTGGTATGAACGGCAAACGAGGGCGTGCGAACGGATCCATCATGAGAGACATTCGTGTTGTCAATGAGCAGATCCTCCCCTTCCCAACGAAACTTGACGTACGTGTGTTTGCCTTGATCGTCCAAAAACGTACCCCCTTGGATCACCGATTCCCGTCGTTTCTGTTCCACATGAGTAATGGCGGCTTTCATAAAACTCACCCCGTCCACCACCCAATCCCAGTCGTTAATATCATCAATTTTGGTCACGGCCGCTGCATATTTGTTATAGGTCCCTCCGTCTTGACTGGGGGCTTTTAGGTGCCATTTGATGCCTAAGACGTGTTGTCCTTTCATCACCAGCTCGTACAAATTGACGCGGGCATCCGGTAAGGAAATGGCACTCAACCCCACTTGCCATCCACCCCCTGTGAGTTGTAACGGTTTCGGTAAACGAATCTTGAAGGAATTGGCTTGGTTGTTGGGAAATTCCCGTCGGTTGGAATGACTGGGTAACGTCACGTAGAACGACATCTTTGTCTGCTTCACACCACCACCTCCCTTTTAAAGTGGAGGGTTAGGAGGGTATGCCCTTCGCCAAATGTCACGAGATCCCCATTGGTTTCGGCCATCTGCGTTTCCACGATTTCCACCACTTCATTGCGTACCGGGACATATTGAATATGCCGAGGTTCAAAGTGCGTGGTTTCTTTGGGGTGGTACTTGATTTCTCGTAAGAGATCCGTGATGCGACCCCCTACCATACTACTGGTCCCTACATCACAATACACGTGCAAAGGACGCACGGCGGGAAATTCCGACGGGACACGAAAGGTCCCGTTCAAATTCACAAACCGCCAAGGACACGATAGACTCAATTTCAGATAATCCCCCTCTACTTTCCAAAAGAGGGGTTTGTTGCTGGTATCGCGGACATCCGTCGGGGTGGGAATGGTAGACATGCCTTGAAATTCTTGCAAGAGATTGGGACCCAATCGATACTGGCCGGGGGACACTTGTTCAATCCATCCCATTCTCAGGGCCAAGGTTCTGCCCCATGACACGTGCGCCACTTGTCGTTTGTAATCCACGGGCTTGCTATTCAATAACAAATCCCCTTCGGAGGTCCATTCAAAGGTCGGGGCCAATTTGAGGCCATTGTCCTCGGTCCATTTGTTTTTGGGGACGGTTTGTTTCGCACGGCTTTGCTCGTAACGATAGACCAGTTGATGAAAAAATTGAACTCCCGTCAACGAGGTCATCTCCTTTCTCATATCTCGTCCGTAGACAGTGAGTTCGCGGCGTTCATGGTACCAGCGATCGTTCCCTTGATCGTCTTGGATATACACCCGTTCGTGCCATCGTACATACAACAGAGGGTGGGAATCGCCCACGCCTCCTTCTTCCGCTAGCACGGGAATGGTGGGTAAGGATAAACTCGCCATACCCACCATCCATCCTCGGCCCATAAATCGAATGGGTTTCGGCAGGCGGTTTCTGAAATGATGACTCTTGTTGCCAGGAAACTCTTTGGTACTCGCATGACTCATCAACGTCACGTAAAACGACGAGTTGGGCACCAACGTCATCGTCGTCGGCGTCGTTTGCGCGGTCGAAGGGATGTCACGTCACCACGAGCAATCCAACTATTGTACTTGTCGGGCCACCCTTTCCACTTGACCAACCAACGATCTTTTTGACGCTTAAGTACCTTTTCGATGCGAAATACATCGGACACCTGGACTTTTTGTAAATCCTCTTCATAAAACGTGCCTTGGACGGGGGTGTCATCCCATTCGTGAATCTTATAGGTGGGCACGGGGCCCGGGATCACACGATGCACCACAAACACTTCTTCGGTCCAACCGGGGAGATAGCCTTTTTCAAAGGTCCGATGAATCGTGTTGAGACGAACCCGATCCCCCACTTTGAATTGGGGTTTTTTCCGACCTTTCAATCGTTTGCTGTACAATCGTTTCCACACGGCTTCTTCGTTGTCCCACGTCACGTCTTCGGGGGGCATACCAATACTTCGATGACGGGTGGCATTATACCCTTGCACCAACTGGGGTAAGACATTGTCAAAGCGTAAGGTGTTGGCCGTGGTCAAATAACGGTACAACCGTTCTTTCAAGGTCCGATTAAATCGTTCCACCACACTGGCTTTGGCATCCCCTTCGGTGGAAAAATGATGAATCCCTTGCTCCTCCGCCCATCGTTGAAAGGTCCGATTGTAAAATTCTTTCCCTCGATCCGTTTGCAATCGGTTGGGGTGCCGCCCTCCTTGTCTCACAATCTTCTCAAAGGCTTTCACGAGGGCCACGCCGGTTTTAGTTTTCAACGGTTGGACCCACGCGTACTTGGACAACACATCCACGACGGTCAATAAGTAGCGTATACCCCGATTATGTTTGGCCAACCGTTGCACTTCCACTAAATCCGCGGCCCATTGATCGTCCAACCCCCCTACGACCACGGGTAAGGTAGCAAAACGACGACGTCGTGGTTTATGCAAGGTGTAGCCCACATCCTGTTCCAAGACCTGTTGGGCTTTTTTCAACGGGAGGCCCTGGGCTTTGGCAAACCGTTGCACCCCGCCTAAACTCCCCGGGGCGCTAGGATCGTGGTAACGGCTTAACCATTGTTGCGAGACCTTGCTTTTCTTCTTCGTTGACGACGACGACGACGAGACAGGGCGTTTGGTTCTCTTCAACTTTGTTGTTGACCAGCGTTGAGTTTTCTTTCGAGGGGCCATACGTTCTGACATTCATCCCATAACGTTGATATGGTGGGGATGGTGTGGGGATGCGCCTTTTGAATGATTCGATACCATCGCCACGCCTCTGGGTGGGCTTTTAACCATACGACAAACACCACCCATCGATACAGGTTACGATCCACGTGGGTTTCTTCAAAGACGTGGAGAGGGTGTGCGTCCTCGGGACAGGGAGGAATCGGGATGGGGGGCCCGGGTTGGTGATCATATAACACTTGGCACAGGGATTGATGGCATTGCCATTGTCCCAGGGACCAGAGAGACTCCCACGCATCACACACAACAGACTCCATGGACTAAATACAAAAATTTTATTCCTACTCCTTTTTAAAACCATTAACAGAGACCTAGACGACGACGACCACAGGCGACGGTCTCGAGATCTTTCTGCCAGTTCTCCACACTGTCACTGTACTTGGGGGGTGGTGGAGCTGGGGCCACCATCATTTCTTGACGGTTCTTGAGCTCTTGAATTTCTCGTAACAATTGTTTCTCATAATCTGTCAGGGGGCGATCCTCTTTCCTGGGGGCTCGAGGAGGCGGTCCTGGGATGTCCACGCCCCGCTTGGGATACCCTTGTGCATCCCGGGTAGGTATTTCAGCTTGTTGGTCGGCTTTCTTGGGCGGGTTGTCATGAAACCAACTCCAGTACTTGGGGCCCATGGGTTGATCGGCCCAACGGAAGAAGTCACACGTTTTCTTGGAACAATTCAGAAACAAGCGATCGGGGTTCTGGGTCGAATGGCTCTGTTGCAGCGTGGCGGGTTCCCGGCAAAAACACTGCAAACAAGTCCACATGTCCAACACTTCTGTATGAGGTTGACTATACACGGCTTTCATATACTCCAGGGCTTGATCTTGGCCACAAAATAGCAAACACGGTTGCATGGGACATTTCACATACTTCCATCCCTTTTGAGATTCTCGGGCCTCCAAACGCACGTCATGGCAAGGGCATACCATATAGTCCACCTTTTCATTGTTGTCTTTGATTTGATGATGGCCCACCTCATTGTCAAACACGGTCATCAGAGTGAATTGTGGTGTAGATTGCTCCGCCATGTCATTCAATTCTTTCATCATCTCTTCCACCGCCGCTCGGGTATCTTCCACCACCTCCCCTACCACCGGATCACAGTCCACGGGCGTCATCGTTTGAATGGTGTTCTTCTTCTTCTTCTTCCCCTCTGGGGGATGGGTTGTCTTTCTCTTCCGATCGACTGACATCGTGCTGACGATTTTTTCATCCACCCCTGCCTTTTTATACCCATACCCCTACGCTCTCATTGGTCAGCTTTTCATGACCCTATAAGGACGTCTCCTCTTCCCATTGGTCAGCTTCTTATGACCTTATAAGGACCTCTTGTCTTCCCATTGGTCAGGTGTTCCTATTTAAGGAGTTCCCTTGCTGCCTGAATCGTCATTCTCCCAAGCCATGCCCCCAGACATCATGATCGGAGAACACGATGTGGATGCCTTGGAACTGCAGATTGGTCATGGCCATGTGGTGTACACTGGGGGAGCCAAAGGTACGGATGAACTCGCCGAACAACTGGCCAAACAGTTTGGGATGCAAGTCGAAGTGCTCGTCCCCCCGAACCATCCTCGAGCCACCTTCATCACCCCTTCTACGGTGGAAGTGCTGATGTTGGCCAACCCTCATCTTCACCAGGCAGCGGAGAAACTAGGCAAAAAAATGCCCAGTCATTTTTACACCCTGCAATTGTTGCAACGCAATTATCAAATTGCCAGGAAAGCCCATACCCTCTATGCCTTTGGCATTTTGGAACCGGATCATAAACGCGTGAAAGGGGGTACCGGTTGGACCGTGCAATTGGCCATGGATTTAGGCAAACCCGTCTACCTCTTTGACATTCCCAGTCAAACGTGGTACCGTTCGGACCATTACTACCAAGTCAACGAGAATGCCGCCACCCTGGTCACTGGCAGTCAATTTGTCCCTTGGGGCCCCAAAAAGCCCACCCTTCATCAAAGCAGTGCTGTGGTAGGATCCCGGGAGGTGGACGACAAAACCCGAGCTGAAATTCAAGCCTTGTTCAACCGCACCTTCTGTCTCCCCGAGAACATTGATCAATTACGTACGGAACTGGAAGACTTTCATTTGTAATGGTTTTAGTTTTTACTTTTTCAATTTGTACATAGACCCTTTTTAGTTTTTACTTTTTTTTCCAATTGTAGTTTTTTCAATTGTAAATAGGAACGCCCGCGTGGCAAAAGAACACAGACCACCCTTTGTAAAAAACATCAACTCTTCTTTTTAATTAAAAAATTTTAAAAAACTGACAACACTGAGTTTGCACTTGCTCATAAATAGTGGCTCTTGACTCACATGCGTCTTGACTCACAATAAAAAACTCAACAGGAATGTTCAAAGTCTATTTACAACTCCAACACACGTCGTACCCGCCTGGCTCGCTCCCGTCTTTCTCGTCTTTCCCGTTCCTCCTGTTTCTTTACTTCCCTGTAAAAATGACTAATGGTCAACCACTGATTGCCACAGTACACTTCAGACAAATGGGCCGCCATATAAAAATTAAGTTCCTCAAAGAGCGCCATACTAATCGGCCAATATTTCTCCTCCCGGGTTGCCACTATACGGCGCTCAATAAAAGGGATGATCCGGTGGGTTAGCACTCTCTTTAAATTGCGGTACGTCACTGCTTGAAGGGGTAGCCCATTCTCTGGCTCCACAAAACAGAGTAAAAACAAACGGATGAAAGCCTCCACACGTTGCCGATTCAGGGGGCGCCATGACTCCTCCCTCCTTTGGTACATGCCCGTAATTTGGCGCTGGATGGCCGATTGCTCCGGCCCAACACGTCTCCTCAACACCTCCTCTCCACTCACATTCACCTCGCTGCCTAAAGAGTCCAAGGGCGTTCTCGTTTCAGACATTTTTGGCTCACACAACAAACATAAGTCAACAAGGACCGGCTCAAAGCTAAGAGTGACGTCCTGTGGCCTCCCTTGGCTTATATACCCCCATTTCGCGCAATGCCTCATGGTCTATCTAAGGAGGGGGGGTCCCCCCTCCTCGTCCCACCCCTCCCAGGGGCACCACTGGGGTCTCCTCGTCCTCGTCATCCAGGATTTCGTGGCAGATCAAATCATCGTCGTCGTCGTCATCCTCATACAGGATTTGTGGCACCCTGTGCCCTGGTTGGTTCATCACCCCTCCCACGTGACCTTTGGATCTCTATAAAAAATCGCCTCCACTCCCCGTTTTCACTCCCAAGCCAGCAAGCAGTCAAGCAAGCAGGTAACCAAGCAAGCAAGCAACACCCACGGATAGCGGTAAGCCATTTTATTCCTCATCTCTTTTCAAAAAAGCAATCTAAGTAGTTAGCCTGTTCTGGAGCTAACCGGGCTAGGTCCCACGTGCTCCAGGATTTAATTAATGATTCGCTTTCTGTATAAAAAAAACAACCACGTCATGTCCGTTGACTTTTTCGGGAAAGTTCAAGGGTAATGATAGTTCTGCCTTGTTTGAATGGAGCCGGTTGTCCATTGGCTGTTTGAATGTCCACGGCAATGCTGTCAAAGATGGTTTGGCCCAGAGGAAAATACATCCGTTCCCTGGTATCAAATTGATGCTCGGTATTGCCCGCATCCAAAGTACGTAACAAGCCTTTTTCTTGATTTCCCACAATGCTCGGTGCCACCAGATCCGTGTAAATCATCAAGGGTTGTTGTCCTTGTTGCGGTTTGACCGTGGGGGTAGTGGGAAAAGGTTGCCGACTCAAATTCGGACCCAAGAACAACTCATAATCGAAATCGGGGTGGGTAAAGCTGACGGAGACGTGCCCCCACGGGGGATATTTGGCGATAGTACCAGTGGTGGGTGACCATTTATGCCGATCGTTGTAATCCACAATATGTTTCACCAGATAATTCTTTTCTTGGACCACGCGTTCCGTGGACGTTCCATCTTTCACCAATCCCATCAAGCCCGCCAATTTCCATTCCATTTCAAATTCCATATTGGCTGGAATGAGGACATACAACGAATCTAATTCAGAGGCGATGCCCTTATTGGTGATTTTCACATAGGGTTGAGCCAGGTTAAGCGCCGCTAGTTGATTGCGTTTGGCTTGATCGTCCACATCCATTTTAGCTATATCCATCATGACTTCCATGCGTTGTTTTTCCATTTCGTACCCAATGGCAATCCAGGCTTCTTTCAAATTGTGGTAATACCCAGGCGGTAAATACATTTGTTTGGTGGCTTTCAGGGGCGCCGTGCCATCCGTACGTTTTGGCATGTATTTGATATCTGTTTTCATCCAATGTTTTTGACTATCTTCTTGCGTCCAATTCTGTTTGGTTTGATCTTCCAAGGATTGATTAAACCCCGGGTGGGACATATGTACCAACGCCACTTCCCAATCATCTTCCACCAAATAATACGAACGAGGCAATCGTGCCGTAAATTTTTGACCCGTGCCTTGTGCTTGATCACTCAGGAGCGTGATGTACATCGTGACTACTCCCTCACTTAGGGTTTACCCCATTTTATACCTACCCCTCTTCCCCAACTTGGACTTTGGACTTTTGAGCCCGCGTTTTCTCCGCGGTTTTCCTTCCCCTTGAGCCCACGATCCTTTTTTCACACTCGTCAGCGGTTTCCCAACTCAAATCACGTGACTTCCGGTTGCATGAGCCCACGATCCACTTTTGATCAATGGTCAGCGGTTTCCCACACCGGAAATGATATGACGTCATCCTCTGATCACGTGATCGCTCTCGACCAATCAGGAGCCAGCATTTGTCCCAAACGGGCCCACTGTACTACTAGAGTGAAAAAAGTAATGCCCCCCCCAGTATGTATTAAATTTTACATCCAACCCCCCCCCTCACTCTAGTTGTGATTTTCCCCTATGCCCCCCTATGGTTTCCCAACCCCCCCCCCTCCAGGCAATTATTGCACAGTCCCTTATGAAAGAGAAACACATCAGCCTTTACAAACATACTCTTCTGCACTCGCAAAAACTAGATTTTTTTTAGCATTCTTTGTGAAGATGAAACCCATTTTATCTTTCATTGTCACAAATGTTCATCATTTAGAGAACGAGTGAAATACACAGCTTGTGATTAATAGCAGAAATCAACTGGACTGAATTAAACAGAAATAACAATAACACTAATTGCTGTTATTATTGGAAAACACTTGTGATCTTCTTCGGATAAAAAAATAAGATTGCACTAATTCAAGCTCTTCGACAAAACTAGCCACAAATATCCTGCTCACGCGCTTTATGTAAAATGAATTTTAGTTCATGAATTTTTAATTTAAAAAAATGCAATGTTTAACCCTTTGCAGCCTAAATTAAGTTTGGAGATTTACAAACTTTTAGTATATGAAAATCTGAAAAATCCGCAAAATATTCAATTTAAAACATTTGATACCAAATTTTCGGAGTATTTACAACAATGAACGTACTTCATGGGATGGCATTCCAAAAAATTATTGGCATCTCTTGACAGGTGTCAAATGAAATCGAAGATGGCAACTGATGTTGCTTTGGCGTGGGAAGTCTGGGAACTAAGATTTGACAATCCGCTGAGTAGAATTTGGTTGATTGTTTTCATGGCCGATATATCGGCCATCCGGTTACAAAGGGTAAAGTTCCAAATTATACCAGGTGCTGTCATTTAAATAACTTGAAAAGGGGAACACCTACATATAGAAAACGCAGTCTCTTTTTTGATGCACACATGCAATTCTCTATCAGTAAACCACAGACATGACCAAATTTTGGTAATGTGTTTGCAGTCGTGCATGTTATTTATTGTTAAATGGTCCCTTCAGAGCACGAATATGTTGCTCATCAATTCATCAATTGTAGTTCAATAATTCATAGTTAAAAAGACCCCTACAGAGGTTCAATGCTCAAAAGAGCTTCGTGCCTATATTATGATCTAACCTTGACATATCAAATAAACATTTTCGAAATAAATAGAATGACGAATTGAAAAACTGGACTGATGATAAATGCCTTCTGAGGTTTTATTTGAATACTTTCTGTACTAGCAACACTTTCTCAAAAGAAAAGGCAATGTATCATTCACAGTGTGTGAATGAAAGCGGAGTGTTACTGGAGATCTGTCCATAAGTGCTTGAAGATGGTTCGCCCTCCCCCCCCCCCCTTGTGACCGTGCTGTGCTGATTTTGTTAGCATTGTTTTCGTTTATCCCTGGGGTGTGCCCCTCAGAATTTTTGACAGGGATTTTCGGTAACCCTTACCCCTGTTTCAGACCATCTACACCTAACTCTTGTTTTTTCCATCCAAAACGTGTAAAAAATAAAATTTAATTGAGCCAGTAGTTAAACACCTTCTATCACAGAAGCAAGAAGTCAAAATCTATTAATTCAGTCCAGGTGGCTCTAAAATTTTGCCTTTGTACGCATCTGTGTGAATACGGCAAGTGTTAGCGTTCTGGTCATCTACACGTGGCTCCCAAGGGGTTCTGTGTAACTCTCTATTAGGAGCGAGATTGACTCAGTTTAGCACCTGAAAAAAGTTCCTCTATTGTAAATGTGAAGAACGGATGGAACGATTTCCTTTGTCTAAAAACACAAACAGTTAATCTCCACTCTGTTGATCTACAGAAAAGTGGGCTACAGAAACTCTTGAACATCTTTGTATTTCATTATCACGGATGCTGGACACGAAAGCATGTTTTGAGACGCACTGAAACATACGCAAAGGTGAATCACACATTCTAATAGCTCGATTTGTCAACAGGAAAACGGAAAACTGTAAACTGTTTAAAGTTGAGCTGCAAATTACGTTTTAATTTGATTCGACTTGGAATGTTAACGACCACAAGCTTTTGTACTCTTTGTTTGCATAAGTAAAGAGAAGGGACGGGTGGAGCTATTGTCACGGTGTGTTTCAACCAGAAGGAATTGCCTGTGGTCATTGTCCTCAACTTCAAAAAGATGGTTAAGTTCAGGTAGATCTGATGATTAATAAATAAATAAAAAAATTCTACAGTCCCCTTCCTCGATCTAAATAAGTGATGAAAAATTATACCTTCATTTTTTGCGATGCCTTATGTAAATAATATTACCGTAAACGCCCATCGTTGTCATAATTATGAAATGAACGTAGACGTGCGGGGGACCAAAATGTTTGCGAAATGTTTGGCTTCATTCCAGCCAAGTGAAACCATTTACTACTGAATGTGATCATTTTATGTTGAGTTTCACCAGTGCAGACGATAACCTCTCAGTTCCACTACTAATTGTTGTGTACAAAATACTTTGTTTAAAATAAACTACAACTTTATATTTGTCACACACTAAAGTAATTGGTTGAGGTATTGAACAGTCAGCTAATAAAGAATGGAGTGAGGATAGGTGCTCCATAGATACTGAACTAACATCACATTTTGTATTTGTTACCGCGCAGCAAATACGGACAAAACTATAAATATTTGCTAATTATATCCTGAGGACAGATCTACATTCCAAAGAATCAATTTGTCAAACTTTAAAAACAACAAAAGTTGCGTAGATAGGAAATATGCAAATTGCCTTTCGAAGATGCATCTACATATGCTCTCAATCCCTTGCTGGCAGGACTAATCTGAGCTTCTGTTTTGTTAAAACGAAACAAATAGTCATTTTGCCGCTTTTTTGAGTTAAAATGAGACAATCCTATCTTCATGGAAGTATTCGTACCGCTTGCTTACTTACATGCTTTCTTCTGACGTGTAAAGGGATATCAGTTTTCTTCACATCCATCACCACGAATAGCGATTGTTGTTATCATGACCTTTATTCTGTGAAGCACATCTCCTGACCTCCTCTATGCTTCCTTTTCCAAAATTACGAGGAGGAGCACTTTACTCCTGTTTTGAAGTCTCCTTGGGTTAGAGAAATGTGGAATTAAAGTGATTTTGTTGTGCTATAATAGACTCTTCCTTTAAGCGTAACCAGTAATAACAATACAATTTTTGCTTTTTAGTTAATACGAAAGACCACGAAAGGGTCTACGGAACATCCGTTTTCCTTTTTCAGTTACAAAAGAAAAAAAGATTCTTCAGATTCAGGATTTCCTTGTTACAAAATGCTCCGAACAAGAGACGCATGTTTTGGTCTCTATCTTTAAGGCTGCCATGAAAAAAAAGTGACTGTTTCAGTGAGTGTCCTTCGCAAAGATATTTTAATTAATACCTCGATACTGACAGCATGACCTGAAACAAGAAAAACAAAGGGGTATGACAAATGTATGAAGGATCACACATCACGTTTATTTCCATTCCTTGCAAGGTTGACAGAACAAAAACAATTAGTGGGGCCCTGTTTCCTAGCAAAATCATGTTCCTCAAGCCTTCTGAATTGTATTGAGAAAAAAAAACATAAATCCGTTACTCAAGAGTGGCTATTTTCACTCGCATTTATAATGCGACATACCATAATTAAAAAGCAATCAATTTTCAGCACGTCCACCCGAAGTGGCAATGTAAACAGAAGCGTATACAACTGAAATATTTCTTTTACAAACAAAGCCTATCACGATTTGTTTCATTTAGAGCAATCAAGAATAAGGTAGTCACTGCACGATTCATAAAAAGACAAAAAAGCCGGTCAATTTACGCAATCAACATTAGTGAATTCGCAAACTAAGTACTTGAAAGGTGATAGGAAGTAGTTTTTTTCTGTTTTCTATTATGAAAATGCTTACTTTGTGTAGTTTGCTAAAAATATCACGATATACTCCCTCCTGTCGCTAATCGCCAGCGAAGAATTGGCTAGAGAAAAAGGAATAAAAGCAAATGTGAAAATTTGAAGCTGACCACGTTTTAATTTTATTAAGCAATCGTGACAACTTTTTGTCATGTTTGCCTTAACATTAGGAGCATGCAAGTTCTAAAATTGCTTTAATTTTTAGCTAACGAATTTGAACAAATAAACCTGTCTTAGCTTGTACAAAAACCCCTCTAAAAGGCCCTGAAACAATCTGATAAAACACAGAAAATGACATTTCAAGTATTTTTCTTCAATTTTCCTGTGGGGTGTCCCTGATCAGTGGATGTTTTATGTATTTATAACATAGAGGGCAAAATTACTGAATGCTGCATGATTGGTTAAGACAGAGGGCATTTTTTCCTAATTTTCTTTCTAACGAGGGCAAAATTGCTTACTTCTGATTGGCCAAGCGCAAAAAATAATTAAATTTGATTAGCTGAGCAAGAGAGCGCGCCATTTGCATTTTGTAAGCGTCTTGAAACCAAAAGCGGATTTTGGGTCGTTCAACACAAAGGTATCGCCTCAGAGTTTGACTGTAAATGGTTTGCACCCAGAAGTCATGTCATAGGTCGGTAAATTATGGTCGTCCGGGTGATTGTAGTCCTGAGAAGTACTGTTTGTGATGACATTGACCGACGTTTCGACAACCTGAGCGGAAGTCATCATCAGAGTCAAGTGAACTGTGAGTCGTCAGTAGATGTTGTAAGTCTCTGGTCGTTGTCCTGATTGGTCGATGATCTCGTGGTGTTATCGGTCGTCTGTCAGTTAAGCCGTGATGTTGTTGGCTGTGAAGACTGTAAAACATGATTGGTGCGTTTCGATCCGCCTTTTGTTAGTCAAATGTCCGTTGGTCTATCGTTAGTAAAATTAGTGGGTTTGTCTATTGTTTATCTGTCTTGCCGTTGTCGTCAATACGTCGTTTGTAAGGTGCAGGTAGCTGTTGGCAACGGTTCTTTGGTGTTTTTTCTAAGTTAGTAAACTAGCTTACCAAAGTGATACGTTGATATTAGTTCGTACTGTAGGTAACGCGTTCAGCAGAGTCCCAGTCGATTCTGTGGTTTGTTTTTAAATGGTCCTCAGCAATGTGATTGTTGATATCACCATTTCCAGTGGCCAATATAAGTGACCTGGCAGTCGCAGCATTTCATCTTATAAACTACACCCTATATGTCGCTCGGTTCGTCTTTGTCTTTAACGTTCGTCAGTGGCTGTCGTAAAGTAGTGATAGGTTTGTGAGCAACGTGGATGTTGTAGGGTTGTAGGATTCGTGCGATAGTTTCAGAAGTCCCTTTGATGTAAGGTATGGTAGCAGTAGTGACAGGTGTCGCGTTAGTGTTCGTAGCGTTCGGTTCGGAGTTTCTGCAAGTGTTGTGTCTAATAAAGTCCCGGCTGTAATTGTTCTTGTTTAAAACGTTGTCTAAGTACTTGATTTCGTCCGTTAAGTTGTCGGGTGAGTCACAAACTAGTTCCGCGCATCTTGTCAAGGTCCGTATAGTCGTAGCTTTGTGAGAAGTAGGGTTGTAAGATGATTGGTCGAGTAGTCTGTCGGTATGTGTCGGTTTTCTGTAAATTGTCGTCCGTAGTTTGTTGTTGTCGCGAGTAACTAAGCAGTCTAGAAAAGGTATTTTAGCATTTTCCTCGATCTCCTTAGTAAATTGTTTGTCGGCGTTTTGTCCGTTGAGATGTTCGTGAAAATCGTCGATTTCGTCTTTGTGTACGGCTGTAAGGTATCGTCATCGTAACGTAGCCTGAGTGGTAGTGTTCGTTTGTAAGTTGCGAGAGCTCGTTCCTTGATGTTCTGCATAACGATTTCTGCAACAACAACGGGAAGTGGTGAGCCCATAGCTGTTTCAAGGCTTGCATAGGAGGCAATTGTGTTATGTTTGGTATTTGGTTCTCTATTTTTTGTAAAATTCATCTCTAAAACTACGGTATTTAGTACAATGGAAAAGTATATGAATTTCATCTTCCTTTTGGTTTGATTTACACGTAGGGCGGAGTCTATTATCCCTTGGGATTTGATCATATCTGTCAGTTTCGATCAAGCAGTTTTGATAGAAGGTCACTGCCGAGGCCGTTCGAATCTGGCTGAAACTGTTTGCACCCTCGAAGGAAGACGACATTGATGTTTTTATCTGACAGGTTTGTATCAACTCCAGTTTGCCGATCCTGTTATCAATTAAAGGAAATAATTGAAAAGGTTGACAGTCAACAATATCTGCAATTACAAAGAAAGGGAAAAGTAGCTTCCCATACAATGACTGAAACTTTCATTAGAAGAGAACCATCAAGGATTGAAGTCCCTCGCAAACAGGAGTTTTCCCTTCAGTTCCTAGCCTGCCTTAAAACGGAGGAAAACGGAAGACGCACACATAGCAAGAACGAGTCTCTCTGTTCTTAACCAATCTTCTGAAGCCTCTGCAATTGCTTGTAGACATTTAAGATATTGCAAAGATATTTTAATCAATTTTATTGCAAAAGAAAAGTTTCAGTGAAATTTTTCTTAACTTACTCCATCTTTTCCAGTCCAATCTGTCCAATATTGTCAAGATTTGAATGCTTTATAATTAAATAGTCTGGTATTTGATGCAAAAGGACAGCCGGTGACAGTATGCAACTAAGTCCTAGCGAGACCCGAGTAGCATTAACTACACTTCACATGGGTCAGTATAGCACTTACAATTGAGGAGATGAAGAAGAGAGCTCCTGCAGTCCTTGATTTCCTTGCCACAATAGTAAGTAAGTTGTAAAAGAGAAGAAAGATCAAATCAACCCAATGTGTGTAGCATATGGAGATGTGGAAGGGAGCTCAGCCTTTATCCTTGGAAATGGACATCTTAATAATAAGGTGAACGTATCCCACATATTGATGACAAACATGAACCAGACCTGATCTTTTCCATTTCATGCAAAGTTATGTTGTTTATCATTAGGCCGTGAAAATAATGTTATCAGGACTATCAACCCGTAACCTTTTTTCACTTTCACTTTCACTGGTACTTCGAAGTGCGTATTTTGCGAACCTTTAAAAAACAGAGCTTCAAAATTAAAATTTAAAAAATGTCCATATCACTCCTCAGCTATAGCCTTAAATATACAACCAGTACAAAAAAATCTGAATATAAATGATTTTTTGTAACAATATTTGCCAGCGGTGAAGCTGATATGACAATCTCCTATTTTTCTGTGGTTCTGATTATTTTGCCTAGAATTTACTTTGAATCAACACTATTACTACAAAACGTTTCTATACCTACATCATAGAATAATTGTGTGGATCCATACCCGGCCTCCCAAGGAAGGTTTTTGGTTTGGAGTCCCAACCCCTATGGAAGTACCAGTTTAATTTCAAAGTCTAAAGGTATGTGTAACGTGAGGAAGACACGTATCAATATAGCAATAAACAACAAGCGGGAGAACACAGTGATACAATTGTGAATTATGAAGAAATCCTCATACCGATGATTTCAAGAGAAATCAGCGTTAACCTTTCTAGCATAATTCTACTTTGCATATGAATGACATACAGTAGTTGTACTTTTAAATGCTAATATTTTAGTACAATAGAACATATGTACTTTCCATAGAACTCATCTTTACTAATTGTCGTTTAAGTAGTAATTTACATTTCAACACAACATTTGCTGAACTTTAACAATGTACGTTTTCTTGTAACACATGTGCTTTCAGTAGCTGAAATCGAGAACAAAGTTACCTTATGTTAGTATTGAAACAGACGTTTAAAAGTTAACATGTTTACATGTGCCCTGGTGTTCTCTCTTTGTGTTCTTTAGAATCAAGTTACCATCTGTGTTTGTATAAGACGATATATAAGAGCGGAGAAACAATTGTTAGTCGTTTACCTTCGATTACCTTCGACTACCTGGCAGAGCGATTATCTTCTATTATCCGACAAAACGATTACCAGTGATTACCAACAAGCTAGTAATTAGTTGTGAGGTATCTACGAGGTTAACTCTACAATAAAGAAGTTGCTGTGTTCCAGTTGAAGTCTCGCTTTGCTGTTGTCTGCCTGGCTTTTGGGTGAAGAAACTAGACCTTTTACCTCTAGAAAGTTGTGACGAGTGCCAGCTGCCAAGCTAGCCTGCTCTATCGAGCTTTCCCCGTTCCTGCCGTAGCTAGCATAGCTCTGTTGCTAGTTTTCGTTTCACCCAGTAATTCAGTCACCGACGGCAATATTTGCCCAGCTCTCAAGCATTCACAAAAACTATCAGCACAGGCCAAAAACCTCTCATTACATATTGGACGTTAATGGAAATTTTCTGGAAAACTCACAGTTTTACTTAAATTTGTACCATGTTTCAGACATTTGATCGGTGCAATTCTCTTGGTTTGGTTCAGTCCCGTGACAAGCTAAAACGTGCTTAATGATCTAGGTGACAGCTTAGAGGATAATGCCAGAAAGAAAGTTTGACAACTTTGTCTCCAGGATCTTGACAAAAAACATTATCAGTGGCTACGTGCACTGGATCACTCAATTTCAATACTTTCGACAAGGTTATAGGTCAGAATTTGAATTGAGACAAGGTACCAATTATTAGTTGTCAAAGAGTTAGGATCAGGCAAAGGGTTACATTGTGTTGTTTAGTAGAGTACTGTTGATGTATTTCACCTGCCTTCAAACTTGTGTAACCATTCACTGAAAAATAATCATGGTGCCAATGACCAATAATTGTTACACCAGTACTCAAAAGACATATTCACCAAGCATCCAAAAGTTAATGGTTTGGCAGCGGTCTCTTGCAGTCAAAACAAAGTTGAAGTCATATGTTGGCTACCTGACTCAGTTTCTAATTCTGACAAAAGTACCTGATGCCTCACTGCCACCTAGCTAATGCCTTAACACAGCCCAGGTGGCTTTACATGGATCGCCGGTACTGAAAGGTCATCAGCTAGTTTTGATTTAAGACCTGCTAGGAAGAGAGCAAGTCACAGGAGCGAAGATAGCCAGGGTTCCAGACTCCAAGATAGAACGAAAACCGAATAAAGAAAGGAGTCCCCCTTTTCACCAAATCCTGATCAACTTATTTTTGGGGTACCTTTCTAATTTTTGCCATCCCTACTATGTGAGAGCCTGGAACAGGCTAGAGAAAAGAAGTGTTTGCAAACGAGCCATACTACATTTCTCACTCTAATGTTCAGGGCCCTGGAAAAAAACCTGGGATGCTGAAGTTGAGAGGTAAATAAATTAGAAAATGCAGTATTTGCGTTGCCATACTATGCACATCATTGAAATCTTTTCATTTGCTCTGGCAGGACTGTCAACTAGTTTCCATGCAATCACAAGATTTCAAGAGCAGTTGACAAGTATAAATTAAAGCACAGCTAGCATTCAAAATCACTGAATGTTTCGGACGATGATGTTCGGTCATACTTTTAAAGATCTCTAATACCTCCAAAGCGTATAACATACATGAATGGAATTGTATCAAATATATTGTAGTAAAATGTCACCCACACAAAAAAGAAACATTTATTAGAACTGACTCTATTTTTGGTTTAACCACTCACGATCGATAAAACTGTGGCACATTGAAATGTCATACTTGAGGTTCATAAAGTTAGGCACGTACTTTGCAGAAGATGTTGATGGAAACTGGACATTCCTTTTATTATAACAATTACCGTCAAACGAAACTTTCATACGTTGGGTGATACACATCCGTAACAGAACAAAATAATGTAACCAAATCTAAGTTTCTGATTACACGCTTAAAACGTTTCGTTATACATAGAGTAAAACACGCAAAATATGTAATGATCAAATCTAAACCCCTGATTAAACGCTTAAAACGTATCGTTACATACAAACACGAAAAATATGTAAGCTTAGCCAATTTTCGTTATATATAAACACGCAAAATATATAACCAAATCCACGCCCTTTGATTACACGCTGAAAACGTTTCGTTATAAATAAACACGCAAAATATATAACCATACTTCTTGCTCAAAACTTTCAAGTGTCTTCAATCGTGTGCAAGGATCAACTACGCACGGATCGCATGGCTGCCATTTTAGGACATTTGACTTCCATTCTGAACCTAAGCAGGCACAGTCTAAGGCCAGAATCCTACGATTTGTGGGATAAAAAATTCCATCAGCCCAGAGTCTCTCCTGGCGACTGCCCGCTGACCAAAAAGCCAGAGGACTCTGGGTACGAGATTGATTCATTACTTGAGTGATTTTGAACTAGTTCCAGGCTCTCAAGAAGCTCTCAATTTTAAATTACAGCCATGTTTTTGCTACCGAAAATTTGAAGAGCGCAGCCAAAAAACTGTAAATTCATCCTCTAATATCAAACTATCGCGGGCATTCCGATCAAAATGTGCCAAAGCCTTACACTAAGAGGCCTATTACGTGAGGCGGGTTGGCCCGGTTAGCCGGGATCTTGACACGTCTGTCAAACACACTAAAAATGAACTTCGCGATACCATCGAACAATCTCATCCCGACTAGCTGGGATCCCACCATCGCGTTCCCAGGATCCTAGCTACACGGGCTGCCGTGATTTACCATGTAATCGCGATTGCCAGGCCAGCCCGACTAGCCAGGCCAACACCTTCTCGTCACTAAACCTCGCTTCAGAGCGAAGCGGCTCACCAGAGATCAATATTTCTCTTTTTATATAGCACACAAAGGCTAAACAAACCATAAAGCTACATAAAACGAACAAAATAATGGATTAGGGAAACTAAAATCATCCGATTCATTCTCTTTGATGTAGCCATCTTTTCACACGACATCTTCTAAATTTAGCCGTAGGCGGGATGGCTCGCCTCAGATAATAGCGGGATGAGCAGTCATCTTGGCAGACTGAGCTAGTCCGGTTCATGAGATCGGCCTTGAAATCGATCACGGTGGACAGCTTTCCTGAATAAAATGCTCTCAGATACCAGCAGTGTATCAAGTATCTTTTTGAAGGTCAACATTGTCCGAGTAGAGCTTTAAAATGTATTGAATTCAACATTGGACGGACTTTTTAAAAACCCAACTACAAATCAAAGAAACTTAATGAAAGTGCGGCAGAACAAATTAACAACAATAATAATAATAATAATAATAATAATAATAATGATAATGATAATAATAATAATGACAATAATAATCATAATAATAATAATAATCATAATCGTAATCATAATCATAATCATATTTATCCAGGGTGCCCTCGTCACCATGTTGTTTTTCAGTGAAGCCCTGTAAATAATAAGGAAATAAAAATACAAAAGCATGTTAAAAATCCTTAAAAAGTAAAAAAAAAATTAAAATATTTTAAAAACTTAGCTAAGAACAAGGTCGTTGTTCTTAGCTAGGTCCTTTGTTCAAATTAAGATCAAATACAACCGGTTTTCTCGGCCTGGTTATATTTGTCGCCCAAAGTTTGGCAACATGTTGGCCACCTCTTGTGACGACGTTTTCACAGGCCGACTTGATTCCTCCTCTGTTTTCTTTCAATGTTAATATTCACTGATTTTCTGTATGAAAAGCAATATCACACGACAAAGTAAGGTTTGCAAAATTGGGTTGTCACCTGACACGTCTTGTCCATTGTGCTTGACATTGTACTCTGATAATGCACAGAGGACGTTAGAACGTGGTAAGAACATGAGAACATCGTGATAAGAACATCGGAATGGTTCTCACGACCGTTTTGGCGTCATCCGTGCGTTATCAGAGAACACACGGACAGACAAGTGGAATCTAGTTAATGAATAACACGAAAGGTTCTGCAGTTGATGGTTATAGTGGTACATGCCAGATGTGTTAATGCGAGTTATATTAACTCGTGCACTCGCTGATAATGTCTCCACAACTTGTGCGAAGCTTTAAACTGGAAAGGTACTTGACTGTAAAACCAATCAGATTCCTATTTTCCAAGGTTAGAGAGGGGCTGAAAAAGTTCATCTTGACCACAGGTTTGATTTAGACACTATGAACACTGTGCTTCCTAAGATGTCCTCAGTCTTAATGAGCCTTGGTCGCTCCCGTTTTTAAGGCAACTTTGTCACTTTACGAAGCTTTACAGCTAAACAAGTTAAAGAAATAAAAAAAAAAGGAAATCTTTCCATTAACACTTAGTGTTATGATTCTGCAACCCTCAAAGAGTACATCAAGAGAAAAAGTCGCTCCTTCTTGTATTCAGGCTGGACACTCCCAGTAGTGTATGGTACAATACATGTCAGAGGCTCCACTACTTCGCGTATCTTGGCATGCACACTTGTAAGTTCTTTTGCCACCTGCGTCAGTGCTGCTCAACGTGACAACTTTTGCGTCATTTGTTCCATAGTTAACACCAAGTAATTTCTTTCCCTGTGGAAAAAACCATAACAAATCATAATTGCTTGGGAATAAGAATGTATAAGTAAGAGGTGAAGTTAAAGTAAGCGAAGTGTTGATAGTAAAGTGTATTCCCAACTGTCGTGGCTCATCATTGGGTTGGTTACCTAATTTGCTGTTGCGCTCAGAATAGAACTGAATAATTAAGATTATTAAAAACTGGACTAGGTATATTGGATTTCTAGCATTTTGATTGGCTGAACGGAGCTAGGCTATCAGCTCATATACCTGCTGCGACCAAATATGGTCAGTGAACACTCAACAACAAAGTGAGCTGCTGAAAGTTTTTTCCTCGCGAGCAACCCGGCGAGAAAAATGAGCGAGAAAAATCACTCGACAGCAAATTTATATTAAGCAGAAATTCCAACAGCGTCACCAACAAGCATCACCAACAGCGTCGTCTAACACAAGTCAAAATTGTTTGAAGAAACTGTGCAGAAATAGAAATTTAAGCATTAAGCGTTGTGTTTACAATTAATTTCTTTCATCGATCGACCGTCACGTCGAGCATTGAAATTGAACAAACGGTAGGTTTTATCAGAAAGGCTTTCCACTTCAAAATATCAAGACAAGATATAAAATAAGACACAGTGAAATGGGGCAGGAGCATTTAATAAAAACTATCACACATTCATGGCCAGTCGGTGTGAAAATCATGAAGCAGTCTAAACAAGTACTAAAAAAATACAGCTGCAAACTACCAAGAAGGAAGAGAGGGCGAGATTTTTTTCGGCTTTAATTAACACGCAAAATTGATACTGGTTTACCTGCACTCCTTGTAGCTCTGTGTTCCAACAGGTCCAAGTGCTCAGATAGAAATCGGATGCCATGTAAACGGAGTTGAATCGTTTTTCCAGTTGTTTGAATGCTGTTTTTGCCATTCCGTCCGCAACCTCTAAACCGAGAACAACTGCATTTTGCGCCTGGCGTTTAACAAACTATGATGGTGAATTCTAATGTTCCTTGCTACAGTAATCTTGCTTCTGAGCTGCATAGAAATTATCTCTTCAAGTTCAAATTTGTTCTGTCTTCAGTTCGATCAAACACTCACATGATGGCTCCGTTGTGCGAACAGATTACAAACTTGTTCAGTTTCAACTCTAGCAGCTATATATGGTGAAATTGTACAGCTTCAATCCGCTTTAAATGATGATTACAACAATGTTTCAGGAAAAATCAAACATGTAACATATTTCAGAGCCAATAATTAGAAGATTTTTTTTCCAAAACTAGTGCCACTTAGTTCACTTCCGAGCAGTTTTCATTGATTCATTCAGCTTTGCAATCGATATCCAGCTCGCCCTCGTAGAATAATTGTTAAATATATCACTCTCCTGGAATAAAGATAAGCAACAGCAACGCTAAGATGGCTACGTTCAGGATTCAATTATCTGACCTGAAGTCCGACCCATTGAAGCTGCGAGTTCCTTTAATGCACCGTAAATAACAAAAACACGAAAGTATGAAATGTATATATCGCGGTTCTTGTCCGGTACACTTTACTATTACTGGGCCAAAAAATATCGTTCGTTATACAGGCGTTTTGGTCACACAGGGGTTTGTTATATCGGGGTTTCACTGTAAAACGTTTTGGAGACGGTTCAACGGAAATGGACGGTACGAAGTTTCGAGACAAATGAGGACACTGATGTTCAGTGATAACGCCATTTCGTGAAAAGGGTAGCCCGGGATAGGGGATGCTACTGAAGGGAATACATCTTCACGAAGTGTGCATGTTCACTATAGTAATGGTGTATGTAGCGAGTAAAACGGGTATCGTTTTAATTAACCGGCAAACTTTGTTTGTTTTCCAGAGGAATTTGACAATATTGATATGCTTGATTAAATAAAAATAAAATTATCACAACCACAACGTCAGCCGGCGTGAGTGTCATATTTTCCCAGGGTATGTGGTCACAGATAAAGTGATGGCCTTCAAATAAAACGTCCTAGCCAATGAGCAGCTTTAAAGAAGAATAAAATGTGAAGCATTCAGTTTTCCTTAACGCTGGACTGCCATAGTTGTCTCTTATGTTTCTGGTTTTTAAACGGATTCATGAAAATGCTTCCTTCTCGATACTGACTGATGTTTCATTGTAAGCCAAGGACGCAGCAAATTGTTTTCGATTGCTAACGTATCTCCTGATCAGGTCTGCAACTATTGTAATTCGTAATTTTACTGAACAGGTAGCTTAAGAAGTGATAATAATCCATAATGAAAAGGATTTGAAGACTATCAGAGAATCTGAACAGTTAACATAAAAAACGTTTTTCAGGTTGCGTGTGTCACGACCTTCTTGAAAAAACAAATTGTCGGTAGCAGTTGTATTCTGTCAACTGTGCCACAGACCTAGGAACCATTTATTGATAGCTTATTCCTCTCCCAGGCAATGGGTTACTTCTTACTAAGAAAAAAGAAACCCAATCAACGTCTACTTTCCTCGTGGAACTTTTAAAATACTGGCCAAAAACTAGTTTACAGGTCATGGCGTGGGACCTATGGCCAAAACGTTCTTTTTAACAATGTTGGCGCTAGTTCGAAAATTTACAGCAGGGCGATACTAAGCTGATAATTCTAAACCAACATAATTATGTGACGTGTTTCCTAACGTTAGATCAACACTGAACAGTAAATAATAAACTAAAGCTCGATCCAAAATACTGATGAAACTGTTACTTAACCAAAGAGAAGCTTAAGAACGTCTAGAAAACTTCGCGTGAGAACTCGAAGTCCGTCACTTAAACCCTATTTTCCTTCGGATTATATCGGTGGTTATAATCTTCACTTCAAGTGCCGCAATTGCGATAAAACTGCGTGAAAATAAAATAAAGGAAGGCAGAGAATTTCCAAGTCCAAGCTTTGCTAAACATATGTAAGCAAGCGTGAGACAAATTGTTTAAGAGCCGGAAAGCATGAAACCTATTTCGTTTCGATCTGACGCCGTTTTCAAATTTGTGAGGCCTGTCTTATGTCTTGTACTTTTATTGGCTAATCTTATATAAATTTAGTTCAAGCTCAGATTTCTTGAGTTTTCTTCCGTTTTCCATTTGTAAGTCGGCAAGTTTGTTTAGGCGTGTTGTTGATGATTAGAGGTTAAACAAATTAATGCTGCCATGATATACTTAATTTTCTCTTGTTTGTAAATGTATTAACGATGGTGCTTTAATCGGTTTCGTATTGTGGGATCAACAATATACCTTGTTGAAAATCAAGACTATTTATGTTTCAAAGCAATTAAAAAGATGATCACCTCACAAAATTCGATGAGTAATACGGAGGAAGTAAGCTACGTTTTTTTCTTTTGTTAAACGTGTACTGCCCAACGCATATATATAATTTTTTGTGTTGCGGCGGGCACAAAATACAAGTGGAAATACCTGTTTTCTTAGAGCAGGCGCAGTTCAGAGGCCCAAAAACCCCAAACAACATCAATAATGTCAGCGCAACTGAAGCTGCAGAAGGCATACAGCGATCAAAATCATCCGCTCACAAGCGTGATTACATGTACACTGCGATCTCTTTTTCGACGACGAGCGGTCATCAGGTTCCCATGAAAGGCGTTTTGGACAGAGGCTCCCAGGACGGCTTGTCCAGTTCCATTTTGAAACAGTGCACTTGCGCAGCTGCACATCAGGAATACCATTAAGCCCCTCTTCACATAAGTTAGCGCCATGGTCGTCGATAATGGAGGTTTCCTTACCATCGTTATTATTGAAATGGCGTTTGCCTTTTTCTTGGCCAAATGAGTCTGATAATTCAGTTTCGGCCGCAGTATTTTTATAACGTATTGTTTGAGCCATGGCAAAATACAAGTATTAGCCTTCTCGTCATCTGTACGTGGCTCCCATCGGGTTCCGTGTAAAGCACAACTTTATAAGGAGTATGGTCAACGCAATTTAGCACCTGAAATTCGCAACCAAAGAAGTTTCTTTATTGTAACTGTGAAGAATAGACTAAGAATAGATGGTACGATTTCCATTGTCTAAAGGTCGGCACACACGAGGGGACTAGTCCCTGCGACTGGTCCCTGCGACTAGTCCCAGGGACCAAGTCCCTTCGTGTGAACTACCCATTTTAGTCAAAAAATATAGTCACAGGGACCAAAATTTGGTCCCTGCGACTAGTCCCACGAATTCAAACTTGCTTGAATTCGTGGGAACAGACTAGTCCCGGGGACTAGTCCCACAAACTGTGCTTGGTCCCTTCGTGTGTTCTGTTCGTGGGACAAGCCCTGCGACCAAATGAAAATATTTCATTGGATCTTTTACTTTTTTTCTCAGTTGACCTTGTCTGTATTGGGAGTCTTCATCAAACAGTTGTCTTTTTACGCTTCTGTACCAGCAATATAGGACACTGGAGAAAAAATGTTATCGAAATTGCAAATGACAAACACTCATAGACCGCACGAGGTATGAACCGGTCGTGAACCAGTCGCAGGGACTAGTCCCCTCGTGTGTGCCGACCTCAAATAAACAGAGAGAAGAAAGTTTCAGAAAATGTGTTTAATGACTTTATACAAGTTAATTTTTTAACCTTCCTTCTGTTGATCTACATGAAAAGTGGGCTATAGAAACTCTGCTGAAGTGGATGTAAACTGTGGTTATGTTATCAAACAAACAACACAGAAAACGAAACATCTTTGCATATCGAGGAGCCTGAACAGGCCTTTATGCTCCACACGAATGCACTGTTTTGAGATACACTGAAACATACATAAGGACCGATCACACATTCCAATCAACTCGATTTGTTAACAGGAAAAAATACACTCGTTTGTTTTCTAATAAGAACCTTTTTTATAAGAACGTCGAGGCTGGGATTGGCCAAAATTTTAAGAACATGCTAAGAACATACCCAGGCTGAGTTTTTGTTAAGAACGTCTTAAGTTTATCTTGTCTTCATATTTGTAGAACAAGCTATGTGAGAATAAAATTAAGTGTAATAATTTGAAGAAAGTAATTTACAGCCTATTTGAGCCCAAAATGCTAGAATTTTCGTGATGTTGCAAATCATCTTCCATTGATTTAAAAAAAAAAAGCAAACACGTATAACTTTTAGGAAATTGGTAGAACTTGACCTATTTGTTCTTTCGTTCATTCAGAACTATGATTTACTGAAAGCTTTTCAATTAATCTTAAGAACAAATCTTAAATCGCCAAAAAAGATACGAACATTCAGTTCCGGTTCAGCCTCAGCTAAAAAATTCGACGTTCTTATAAAAAAAAAGAGTGTAACAAATACTGTAAATCGCTTTGCACTGAGCTGCAAATTACTTTTTAATTTGATTGGACTAGGAATGTTAACGACCGTAAGCATCTGTGCCGTTTGTTTGCATAAGTAAATGGACGGGTGGAGTTTTTTTTGAGAGTGTGTTTCCATCAGGACAAATTACCAGCAGTCAATTTCGTCAATTTCAAGTTTAACTTGATGATGAAGTTCACATAAACCTAATCATTAATAAATAAAGAAATTTTGACAGTCCAGTTCCTCGATCTCCTTTAATGTTCATCTTAGGTTGAAAACTTATCCCTTTATTTTTCTGCGATGCCTCGTAATATTACCGTAAACGGCTATTGTTCTCTCCCTTTTTGATATGGCCATTAATGCGCGGGGGCCGAAATGTTTGCGTAATGTCTGGCCTCACTCCAGTCAACCATTTGTGAACGCGTTCACTTTGTGTTGAGTGTCTCCAGTGTAGTTAATAACCTTACAGTTCTACTGCGAATTATTGCGTACAAAATACCGTGTTAAAATAAACTGTAACTTATGTCAGCTAATAAAGAATGGAGTGAGGATAGGTACTCTATCACTGAACTAACAGCACACTTACCGCGCAGGAGCTTACGGACTAAATCATTCACTTTTTGCTTTGCTAATCGTATATATACTAAGGACAGACCTACATTCCAAAGAATCAATTTGTCATCTTCTAAAAACAGCAAAAGGTGGAGAAAATAAATGTGCAAATTGCTTTATAAAGATGCATCTAGAAATGTTTTCCACCCCTTGCTGGCAGGACTAAACTGATACGATAGGTGTTTTTTTTTTAGAGTTGCTGTTATTGTTTGTTTGTTTTTTTGAGGGCTGCTGTTTTGCCAAAACGAAACAAATAGTCATTTTGTCGCTTTTCTTCATGCAATTATTCGCACCACTTGCTCTAGTTACCCGGCCTGTCGTTTGCTTTCGAAGAGTAAAAGGATATCGTTTTTCTTCACATCTTTCATTAGCGATTGTTGTTATCATGACCTTAAGCTAGAGTATTGTTGAATTGAGGGGATCTAGCTATGCTACAATAGGTTACGAAAGTTCGATTTGAACACTGCCTCATATGCACAGGGTGCGATGGGGTAAATCTTGGCATAAGTCCAGATCTTTTATGCGCCAGTTGCTGTGTGTGTCTGCAAAAGACAAGCTTCTGGTGCTTTGCAGTCTTCTTTTGAGCGTAACCAGTTACAGTTAATAATAAGATTTACGTGGAATCGTTTTGCTTTTCAGTCAATACGTCATCATTTTTTTTTAAGTGAACGTCATTTGAGTGACAGGTTACTGCTTGTGCAGTTGAGTACAAGAGAGTCTGCCTTGAAAACTACCGTAGCATTATGGTTGTGTCGAAAGTTCTAGCGTGAGATCAAGAGTTTTTTTCCTCTGCATCGAATAAAGAAAATAAGAGTCTTTAAGAAGATTAGAACATTCACGGTTTCATTCCTTTTCAAATCAAAATGTCGCCGATGGATTCCGCATTGAACGTTCCCTCTAGGAACTTTACTGGAGTCACGCGTATATAGTGAGATAGAAAGTGAACGTTCAGAAATGTTTGCAAAAGAACAGACAGTTTTCAATTAAATTCAGATTTGTGGGTTAATGAATCCTTTTTGAATAATCTTTTCGGTATTCTAATCTGGGCTTAAACATCGACTTCCCTTTCATGGATTTAGGTTGTATTTATCCACGCACCATAGCTGACCTTCAATTAAACCCGCAGCGTATCACGCACGTACTGCCCGAATACTCCTTCCAAATATCGCAGTCATATAGGATAAACAATTGCTATTGCCTAGCTGTAGGAATCCACCGACGCTGCTAAAACCCATAAGATTAGTAAATTGGGCAAGCTTAAAAGTCGGATCTAGTTTAAAGTCGAAGCTATATATTTCTACAGAATAAATCTGGAAAATTTCCCGACGTTTTTATGCGGGGGGGACTGACACGAAAGGGTCTATTCAACAGTTTTGCTTTTTTTCAATTACAAAACAGCGTGATTCTTCAGATACAAATTTTCTGTACCAAAACGATGCCAACAGAAGACCCATGTTTTGGTTCTGAGGTCTCTATCTTTAAGGCTGCCATGAAAATTTGGGTCTACAAGTTATGTAGTCAAAGTACCCGTTTCAGCGAGGTTTCTTCGCCAAATATTTTAATACCTTCTTATTATCCATCTGTATTGGAAAGAAAGCGCGCGAAACGAGTAAAAATATCCCACGATATTGTGCAGTTGGTTATTGCACAGTACCGTGCGCGCACTCATCCTGTTACACTTGTAGATTTCTTTCAAGTTACAGACAAAGGTTGAAAGAGGTTAAGTTGGAAAATAAATCTCTTATTAGATGTTTCGGTGTTAAGTATCGCCGTATATTTGTACTCATTTTTTACAGCACAACTTGTATAATTATACGGCGATACTGCACACCGAAACATCTAATAAGATATAGATATATATTGTCCAAGGAATTCAACAGCACTAACCACTGCATCCTGATTATTTGTAGTTAACGTGAAGTTAGATAAAAGAATGTTAATCCGTATGTTGCTTAATTTGACAGCATGATCTAAAACAGGAAAAACTAAGGGGTAACCGATAGATGATGGATCATGCATCATATTTTCATTCCTTGCGAGGTTGACGAAATAAAAAAAAATGAAAGGGGCCGTGTTCCCTAACAAAATTAAGTTCGTAATGCTTTCTGATTTGTATTGAGAAGAAAGATATATCTTAGTTACTACCCTACTTACTGGATGCGAGTGGTTATTTCCACTCGCATCCATAAAGTACGGTAATCCTCAAGCGTCAATTGAACAGACAACAATTAAAAAGCAATTAATTTTCTGTTCTTCTACTTTAAGCGTGGATGTATTCACTAGCCTGCGTTCAGAAGAAGGCAAAAAAAGTGGTCAATTACGAAGTCAACATTGGAAAATTTGCAAAAAATGTACTTGAAAGCTGAAAGGACGTAAATATTTGTCCGTTTTCTGTTATGAACAGTGTTTACTTGGACTAAAAGTAGAAGTGTTCTCAAGTCGATTTACTCAGATAAAAAAATCTGTGTCTTCCTAACGTGAAGGTCATGGGTTCGACTCCCTTTGGGAGGACTGGCACTCAAATTTTTTTTGTCTGAATAAATCGATTTTTAATTCATTTCAGCCAGTCGTCACCCCACTTATCATGTTTACTTTGACTAGCTTACAAAAAAATGTCACGAAATACGTCAAAAAATAACAATTTGTTCAAAGGACAATCGATAATTGCTACCGAAGATTATTCTTCCTTATTCTTCCTTAATTTAAAAACAAAGCCAAAAGAAAAAAGAAAAGTCAGTTTGAAAAAACGTCTTGACAAGGTTGCCGTAACAGCCGTGGGATAAGTTAGGAGCACTCAAGTTCTTTACTTGTTAAACTTTCAGCTAGGGAATTTGAACAGATTAACTTGTGTTAGCTTACACAAATACCCCCACAGGAATCTGAGAAAACAGAACGCGACCCTCATAAGTGAAAGTTTTATGTATTAAGCAGCTCCCTTCGTGTCGGATGATTTTCTCGCATTCCCCGCTTAGTGTTTCTTTAGCATGCTCTGGCCTTCGGCCAGAGTTCATTGAAAGCTTGCGAGAAAATCAATTTCGTATGTACGGTCAAAACAGTTGCGTAGTCCTCAACTTGTTTTATGACAACCGGGCATTGCTCATGGTTTCAGCTTGAACGCGTTGTATCGATCAATGGAGCCATTTAGCTGAGTTTCCCGTAAAGGCATCGTAAAGTGATATGACGAACTGAAGTAACAGTAAAAGAATAATTATTGAGACAACGTCACATGATCTGAAATGGGCAATTTCACGAAACAAAAATAAGGTGCCGTGCACAGGAGCAATGTTTTTATGACAAGTTTTCTAAGGCAAGTTTGGTTTGCTCGTTTAAATGCCGTAAGAGAATTTGTCAGATTTTACGATGACAAATGTCTTTGCTAAAAACGGCTGCCAAATCTTAATCTTGCTCTTGTAGGTGGGTCGCCAAGTAAACGCCCACTACGTGGTTTAGCCGTTTCGGACGAGCCTCGATTGTCCATAGTCGACCAGGCAAACCCCGTATCTTTTTCTACATCTCTTTTCAGCTGCATTTTGGACAATAAGTACTGTTGCGGGGCCAAGTGCATTCATTACTCGTAAGGCCTCGGAAAACTGAGGGGTTCAACCTTTGCAATTATCAAAGTTCAACATTGTTGGATTGAAGTGATTGAGTGTTGAATGATGTTGAATTTGGCATGTTAAACGCGTTTGGTCGCCCTGTTGAATGGTGTTGATGTAACGTTTTTCTGTTCTAATTAACGTGTGAAAAACATTGTTTAATTCGTTGGCCACTTTTCCCTCCTTAGGCGTTTGTCGCTCCGCTGTCCACATGTCATTTCCAGCACATTGGCAGGGACATTTGTCAAAGAAAATCTGTTCTCCCGTTTGCACGGTCAAGTCATTTTGGCTTAATGGGTCTCTTTGAGTATTCGTTATATATGTTTGTATGCTCATTTTGTTTATGTTTAGTAAACCACTCTTTTCGGTGTGGAAATGCTTGCTTAAAATGATTTCAAGTGCCACTGATAACATATTCATGGACGTTGCTTTGACTCTTTAGCCATCCATGGTTGCCGTGTTGAGTCATTACGTAAGTGACTTGGAACTGGCTGAGGCTCTGAAGAAGCTCTCAATTAATCACAGCCCTGTTCTGGCAATCAAAAATTTTAAGACTGCTGGAAAAAAACTATGGATTCATCGTCTAATATCAAACAATCGGGCCCTATGATCTAAATTTGAGGAAGCGTAAACTAAATCGATCACGGTGAATAACTTGCTGAAGAAAATGCTACAAGATACGAGCAGTGGATCAATTTTTCCCGAGCAGAGCTTTAACTGTATGGAATTCAACACTAGACGGACGTCACCAATTCAACTACAAATCAAAGAAACTTAATGGAAAATACGGAAAGTCAAATTAAAAGCAATTTATGTATTTATATAAACAGTAGACAACAGGTGTTAGACAACCAGTTTTCTCTGCCTGGTTATATTTGTTGCCCACAGTTTGCGAACATGCTGGCCACCTGCAGTTACGACGTTCACGTGAGCACTATCTAACTTTAATAAAAGAGCCTTCGCACGACAAATCGGGTTGTCAAACACGTGTCGTCAATAATGGTTTCTTCACGTGACTTGAGACCAACAATACAAAATGACGGCGGAGGAGCGAGGGGCTAAATGCAAGGAACATCGGAACATTTTCTACAGAATTAAAGAAAAAACTCAGGTGTCTAAATTCATCACAATTAAAATGTATCCAAAGCCACTATTTAACTTTTTAAGGCCTGTTCAGCTAGCAAATTTAATATTCACTACGTCTTAGGCTTTTTATATTATTCCAAGACGAATGTTACGAGAAAATGTCACCCTTGAGATCCAAATTATGTATAACTTACCAAGTATTTCCGCCTTATTTTAGGCGTTCAAAGAAAGTAAGGCGCAAGGGCCTATAGGACCTCGTGCATACAGTGGTAGTTAGGTCCCTCCTGCGCTGCAGGCCCGCCTGGACCCCGTGGATATAGTGGTAGCCAGGGCCCTCCTGGTGGTTCTGGGTGTGGTGGATTGTCATCGTGTTCTTATATAAAGAGAGGTAATTATGCTACAACAGACGTTACGGTGACTGAAACAAATGTAAGTACTCCAAACATAGAACCGTGTGAAAGAAGAGGATCGATCCTCCATCAAAAAGCTGATTTTTTCAGGCTTTCTTTTCGCAACTGCATAAGTTGCGTTAATAACTGCGAGGATCTTCTTTACATTTAATTCTTCATTCCGCAGTTCAAATATATGAATTTCATATATTCATAACTTCATCTTCATCTTTCCCAGGTATATTACGAACCAATTTAATGACCAGCTCCCAGTTGGCTTGCTAGCTCAATTTGTTAGAGCGCTGCACCGGTATCGCAGAGGTCAGGGTTCGAATCCCGGCAAGCCTGATTTTTTCAGGCTTTCTTTTCGCAATTGCATAAGTTGCGTTAATAACGGCGAGGATCTTCTTTACATTTAATTCAATTATGATTTATTATGGTATTTTATCTGCAGGGAAAGAAATTCCTTGGAGTTTACTGTGAAACAAATGATGCAAAAGTTGTCAAGTTAAGCAGCACTGAACCAGGTGACAAAAGAACCTACAAATGTGCATGCAAAGATACCGAAAGTAGTGGGGCCTCCTCCATGCATTGTGCCATACACTACTGGTACAGTATGTTGCCCAGTTTTCGTACGGGCCCAGTTTTCGTACAAAAAGAACTTTATTTGATTATTTTCGTCGGTCATTTAAATCTTCGTCAATCGAAGAATTCCAAAAGTAAAAGGAACATTTCAGCTATAAATTGCCGGTTTTGCCGGGCTTTTTGACGAAGAAGCAGGTCAGTGAGGACAATTTCTTTCGAGGAGAGTAAAAGTTTAGCGGCTAATATTTGCACTTTTCACTGCACAGTAAAGGTATTGTAGATGAACAAATAGCCCGTTTTGTTGGTAATTTTGCAAGGAACTTCATGAGTTTTGGGCAGATGATAGATAAAAGATGAAAGTGAATGGAAAAACTTTCAACGCCAGCTTAAATTTAACTTATCCTGAATTTTAGCGGTGAGAATCTTCGCATACATTTTTACCTACTGTGCCAGTTTTCGTACACTTAGCTGCGCTTCTCTAAAAACCTATTTTTAAATAAGTTAAAAAACTGAATTTTAAACTTTACTGTTCGAAAACTAATAAGTCGCAAGTGCAGCAAAGATTACACAACAATCCTTGCAAAGTACGATACACTAAATGTATTTGTTGTGGTATAAGAGCGACGCTTTACATCCGAGGTCATGCAAAGGTCACGAATATTTAATAAACTTAATCCCACGCAAACAATCTAAGTCGTCAAATAATTAACTAAGGTAGATGTCTATGCATAGAATGTTGACATATACCTTGAAATATCGTTAGTTTACCGGTTTTACCGATTTTTTTCACTCCGTTGCGATTCTAATAAATATTTACAAAAGTAGGTAAGAAAAGCAAGCTTAAGCGGAAACGGAAGTAAAGCGTTTGCTATTCCAAAGGCGTAAGCGGAAACGGAAGGAAAACGTCGAATCTTATACAGGCCTTTTCTTAACAGTTGTAATACGCAGAATTATAACCTGTCGACTACCTTTACCAAGGCAGTAAATGACGTACGAGCCAGTGGATTGAGCGTAAGAAAAGCCGCCCAAAAGTGAGGGACAAAAAATCAACACTGCAGGATCGATTAAACATCCACCCCCCGAATAACCATTTGCTTTGTACACCAAACATTGGTCGCTAAGCCGATATTTATTCACAAATCGAAGAGAAAACACGATAAGCACTCAGCAGGGGGGCTGACACATCAGTTTGCGTCGAGCGTTTTCGTGGAGAAATGTTGTTTTGTCGCTGTACGAAAACTGGGACAGGTGTACGAAGACTGGGCAACTTAGGAGTTTTGGGAAAAATGGCATAATTTTGAACATACGTCGATCAAGGGGCCAATCGTTTTATATATTAAAGGTAAGTAAAAGGGCTATCTTAAAAAGAAATTTCAGAAATTTTCGTCTCACAGACGAAAATAAATAGCGATTACAAACTAAAGTGTACGAAAACTGGGCAACACACTGTAGTGTCCAGCCTAAATACGAGAAGGAAAGAGTTTTTTTTCTCTTGGTGTACTCTTTGAGGGTTGCAAAATATTAACACCAAGTACTAATGAAAAGATTCCACCTTTTTGATTCTTTCAGATGTTTAGCTTCTTTGAAGCTTCGTATAGTGACCGAGTTTGCCTTACAAGAAAGATCATTATTAGAGTACACACGCACGGACTAATGCATGGAAACTATGTGCATTTGTGCATTTCTTAAGCTATATACCTTATCTGGCATAAAATAAGAAATGTGTTTAAAATCTTCGTAGATGAAACTTTGGGGCTCATTACGTCATTTGTGCGTCCGTTATGGCGGGCCATCGCTGTCAAAGGTTGATATCATGATATCCTGAATGATATCATGATATCTGCCTAATATCATGATATCGTGATCTCATGATATCATGATATCATGACGTCAGGATATCTCTAAGATAAGATCTCGTTTAATTCGTAAACCATTTAGCAAATGTATTGTTATAGTTAACCATTTCGCAAATGCCTTGTTATCAGTGTTATTTTTAATGTCTGACTTTTGAAATTACCACGCTGAGTTGACGTTAACTGCGGCCATCGATCAGTAATTATACCTAATCGTACCTTTTTGGTACGCTTCGGCGGCATATCAGGCGAGTTTGGTCGAGCCAAAATACCCATGGTGAGACCAAACGAGCTTGATATGCTGCCGAAGCGTACCAAAAAAGGTGCGATTAGGTATTTACCGTACCTAAATTCGTCCTAAAACCCGGCGTTTTTTTTTTTTTTCAGTTACCGTGATCAGTCAGGCGATGTAAAGCGACACGTTTTTACCCTTTTCTGGTCGTCAATACTCTTCTCCAACTCCTCATCTGCCATTTTATTTACCTCTTTTGTTTGGAGTTTCATTTTCTGAATCTTGGAAGTCCAAGTTAAGAAAGAAATTTGGAAAATCCGGCTCCATTTTGAAACCAAGAAAGTTTCAGCGCTGTCGGTAAAGTTCACGCCAGCGCCCGCCAGTGTAGCCGCTTCCAATTTTGGCGCGAAATTGTATGTTTTCCCCTATCTTACCGTTAAACAAATTACTTTCTCGTTTAACAAATGTAATAGTTTTACGTTTCGTTGTATTTCTGTTGTAATTTTCGCCTCTAAAGTCTGCGAAAAAAATGCGAGTTTCACAAACTGTCCATGATATCGTAGGATATCAGGTCAGTGACTTGATATCGTAGAAAATCATGACAGTAAACAAGGCTTCTGATTGGCTAATCCACAATTTGGGTACGGTAATCGGAAAAAGCGTGTTATTTTTAATGTACTTCTGCGAACCGTGTCTTTGTCCGCGTTCTTCAAGATGACCTTGAGGCCTGTGCATGCGTTAATCCTTTTCTCGGGATGGACACTTGTGCTCTGGAAAGAACAATACTATATGGGCTAGCTTTGCTAAGTGTGTGGTTCCCGGGAGTGGTGGGGTGGGAGGGTGGTTGTACTCATGCAACCAGATTCCCGGTCTCCAGTGAGCACGTGCTATAGCTAGGTTTTTGCCTGATTTGTGGTAGCTGTTTTATCAATAGCAAGGGGTTTGAAAAGCTATTTCTGTAGACTGGAGAATTTTTTTTCGCAAACGTTTAAAATTGGCCAGTCACGCAATAGGTGATGTGACATAAGCTTAACGCTCGTTACCCCTAGTTGTCCCACGCCGTGTAACGGCTGTGTAGCGAGTCTGCTGACAACTTAGATGCGACAGCTATCCGTGGCAAATAATCTATACCAAACCATAAACTTTCCTTTTTTTATTTGCCGTAGAATTCCGGAAATAACGCGACCCCTCCCCTAGAGAGAAACGCCTACCCTAAAGTAGCGTTAATGTTTGAAAAGAGACCTTGGGATAAAACCCTCCCAAAAGTAATGGCCACCCGTAAATATGGGACCTAATGACCTAAGGGAAACCTAAGTTTTGAAAGGAAGGTATGTTTTCTCAAGACCAGCCCTGATATTGTCAGTTGACCGCGGTAGCCTGATACTTGGAACTTACTTTACCTTGGGAGGGGTAGCTAGGTTAAGGGAGTGGAGGGGGAAGGGTTTGGATGCGACTTACGCTTTGTTTTTTTTTCTCCGATGGCGTGTGTCGTACTGATCTTCAACCCTAGTCAACATTTCAGACCAAAGCGACAAAAACGTATGTCCTATTTGTAGCAATTGTACTCACTCCCACAAAATACACCAACTCGTAATGGTATTTTTCAACATTATTCTTAATAATTTTCGCGCGTACCGTGTTTTCTCGAGTTAACGCGCCCGGTGTTTATTAAAAAAAAGGACATTTTGGCTCCGACATTTCAGTTTGAGGTGTAACTTGGGGCTCTTTTTAGCTACTGGGCTGAGCTCTTCCATGGAACTGACGAGGGGGAGCTCCTACACGGTCCTACACGAACAAAAAATCAACGCTGTAAACACTGTTAAAGTAACACGATTTAGGAAAGCCATACTGTTGGTTGTGGGCAGATTAATTTCATGGACAGGCTGTTAAGTCAGACATTAAAAATAACTCTGATTACAAGGCATTTGCGAAATGGTTAACTGTAACAATACATTTGCTAAATGGTTTACGAATTAAACGAGATCTTATCTTAGAGATATCCTAACGTCATGATATCATGATATCATGATATCACGATATCATGATATTTGGCAAATATCATGATATCATTCAGGATATCATGATATCAACTTTTGACAGCGATGGCCCGCCATAGTCCGTGCCTTGATCACAAACTTCCTTAGACCAATGAAAACGCGAGTTCTACTTTATCCATTGTATAAAGTTAGATAGTGTTGATGATATATATAACATTCAAAGAAAACGAAGGAGCAAATGTGGTTTTACAGTAATGTTGAAGTGTTTTATTGTTTGTTCACGATGTCGACGTTTCAACTTTTTACTGCCAGTCTTCATCGACTTTCTGTACTAACGTTTTGCAGTTGTTTTGTACGTCCGTACATCCACAATATTCGTTTAGTAAGTCTTTTTCAAAGAACCCAATTTCTTACTGAGAGCCCTGTTGAATGATGTTGATGTAACGTTTTTCTGTTCTAATTAATGTGTGAAAAACACGGCCACTTTTCCCTTCTTAGGCGTTTGCCGCTCCACTGTCCACACGTCATTTCCAGCAGACAGGGAAAAGTGGCCGACGAATTAAACAATGTTTTTCACACGTTAATAAGAAAAGAAAAACGTTACATTAACATCATTCAACAGGGCCACTAAGCGCAGTTTACATGCCAAATTCAACATCATTCAACAGGGTGGCCAAACACTCAATCACTTTAATCCAGTAATGTTGAACTTTGATAATTGCAAAAGTTGAACCCCTTTTCCGAGTCCTTACGTGTTTAATTACTGTTTAATTAATGTTTAATTACGTCTTTGCGTAATTTAATAAATAATACCAAATATTCATTATTATTTCATTAATAATACTAAATACTCAATATTAATTACGTGATTTAATTAATGTTTAATTACGTCATATCATTTTACGATGCCTTAACGGGAAACTCAGCTTAATGGGTCCATTGATCGACACAACGCGTTCAATTTGAAATCATGAGCAGTGCCGGGTTTTCATAAAACAAGTTGAGGTCTACCCAACCGTTTTGACCGTACATACGCAACTGATTTCCTCGTAAGCTTTCAATGAACTCTGGCCGAACCAGAACATGCTAAAGAAACACTAAGCGGGGAATGCGAGAAAATCATCCGACACGAAGGGAGCTGCTTAATACATAAAACCTTCACTCATGAGGGTCGCGTTCTGTTTTCTCAGATTCCTATGGGGGGGTATTTGTGTAAGTTAACACAAGTTAATCTGTTCAAATTCGTTAGCTGAGAGTTTAAGCAAGTAAAGAGCTTGAGTGCTCCTAACTTATCCCACGGTTGTTAAGGCAACCTTGTCATGACGTTTTTTCAAACTGACTTTTCCTTTTTCTTTTGGCCTTGTTTTAAATTACGGAAAAATAATCTTCGGTAGCAATTATCGATTGTCCTTTGAACAAATTGTTATTTTTTGACGTATATCATGACATTTTTTGTAAGCTAGTCAAAGTAAACATGATAAGTGGGGGACGACTGGCTGAAATGAATTAAAAGTCGATTTACTCAGACAAAAAAAAAAAATTCTGAGTGCTAGTCCTTCCAAAGGGAGTTGAACCCATGACTTTCACGTTGGGAAGACAGAGATTTTTTATCTGAGTAAATCGACTTGAGAACACTTCTTCTTTTAGTCAAAGTAAACACTGTTCATAATAGAAAACGGAAAAAATCTACGTCCTTTCAGCTTTCAAGTGCATTTTTTTGCAAATTTTTCAATGTTGACTGGATAATTGACCAGTTTTCTTGACTTCTTCTGAATTGTACAGAGACTAACTTTTTGATGATTGTTCTAAAATTTACAAATCGTGATAAGCTTGTGAATACATCCACGCTTAAAGTGGAAGTGCAGACAATTAACTACGTTTTAATTACACTCTGTTCAATTAACGCTTGAGGATTACTGTACTTTATGGATGCAAGTGGAAATAGCTACTCTTGGGTAGTAACTAAGATATATCTTTCTTCTCAATACAAATCAGAAAGCATTAGGAATTTAATTTTGTTAGGGAACACGGAATCCGTGGCACTTTCCACCATTTCGTTTTTCGCTTGGTTAGTTTAGTCCGTAAAACTGAATGTCTCTTTATTTCATATTTTCCGTTTTCGATAGTTCGATTAATTTTTGATAATTTTATCCTGTGCCTTCTCCGTTTTTTCATATTTCCTTTTTCTGCTACCGTTTTATCCTTTCTCCTTTTTAACATTTTCTTTATTCACTTTTTTATTTTCCCTTTATCAATATTTCGTTTTCCTTTTTTCCTTTATTCATTTTTCTCTTTTCTTATTTTATATTCCTTTTTTCTTTTTACTTTTTTACCTTTTTTCTTTTCTCCATTTTTCTCTTTTTCTTTTTCTGTATTCCTTTTTCTTTATTCCTTTTTTCTTTTCTCCATTTTTCTGTTTTTCTTTTTCTGTATTCCTTTTTCTTGTTACCTTTTTCCTTTTCCTTTCTTGCATTTTTTTCTTTTCTCTCCGTCGCATACCCAGTAACCTTTGCTGGCATATTTCGCGCCATTTTTTCGCCATTTCCATGTGAGCTTCGTTTGGTGCCTGGTCGTCTTCAAACTCTGACATGGAGAACTTTGTGCAAGTCCAAAGCGGAGAAAAAGTTCTTAAAGCACGATTACTGTTTTTCCAAGGTGTTTAGCCTGCAGGCCGAAACGATCTATCTAATCGGTGATGACAGTGTTGTAATGCCCGATCCAGACACAATAGTTTCAATGTGGCGGACATATTATCCTTCGTTATATACGAAGTACATGGTGAACAAATAACTCGCAAGACCGACGCCAACGACAAGTAACCCGTACCCCTTGGAAATCATTTTTCGTACCAGTCATCTTACTTGGCCGCCGGCACAAGCGGCGAAAGGAAAGAAAGCAGTAAGAAACAGTCACTTCCCTCGCGCCCGGTATTTACTTTCAACAAGTCAAGTAGGGAACATGGGCAAACTCAGAAATGGCGCAAGAATATTATTTTCTGCGAAGTTGTGGATGGAAAACCTTCACCCATCTATCAGATATACCTCACTCTCAGTAATGAAACAGCATCGGTTGAGCAAGTCGCACGAATGGTGAAAGAGGAGGTTGGAACACGCAATGATGTTACAAAAAATTTAGAGGCCAAACACGACTCCTATTAGTCAATATTGATAAAACGTTGACCTTCAAAGCTTTGCTCGAACGAGTACGGTTATAAAATGGCGTTGGAAGGCCTACGCGACTCCTACTTCACGTCTTTGTTCGCCGCGCCTTATCTCGGTCTTTTGACCAATTTTGCTTCTTGTGTTTTTGTAGTGGGTTTAGTTTGGGGGATTTTTCTGTGGTGACTGAATTGAGCCGTTACAACTTAGGCGTCGCATTTTTTAAGACTTTGATCTCTAGGTCATATCTGATCAAACCGGTGGATTGTTGTGGCTCAAGCGCACTGTTTGTTGTTCTCAGTTAGATTTGACCTCTGATCGCTTGTTAAGCGACTAAATGTGGTTTCTATGCCGCTTTCGGCATATTAGGTACGTTGAATCTGGCTCGTTTAGGAACTTGATAGTGTTTTTTCAGCCTCTCGTCTTTGTATTTGTGACAATAAAGGATCTGAAATATTGTCTCTTGAAATTCGGGGGGCCAGTCAACGCGATCAGTTAATTTCCCTGCTGATGTTTGTTACGCCTGGCCCGGCTTATTTGTATAATTCTGTTGCAAGATGTTGTCTTCCGCATCATGGAGTGTGATCTATAGACCTTTTGTCATGAAACCGAAGTTGTAGCTTCTTTCTAGCTATGCAACATGTAATAGGTGGCTGAACCCTGCTTCAGTCAAACATGTGTGGGTATAAGCACCTCTTGAAACTGAGAGTTTCGTGTCTAGGAGCTTTATATCTTTCCTTCTGTTCTTAGCAAGTCTGACGACAACGTGTTTGTGTATGCCAATATGTACAGGCAAATTAATCCGTCTTGATTTAAGATGCTTTTTTCCTCCATGGTTTGTCTCAAGCCGCTTTTGGGATAGGTCTTACCTGAAAAGGCCTTCATAAATAACAATGGGATTCTTCACAGGCATAGTTAAAATGCAAACAATCTGACTACTGTGGCCATCACTGAAGCACACATGCGTGACTCCAAAATTTCTGAGTTTCTCATTTTAGTCAATGTGGAGTTTATGACAGTGGTATGGTGAATAATAAGGAACTGGATTTGCATGGCGAACCATGTCATTTCGTCGCTGCTCGTGATAAACGTCGACCAACTCTAATACCTGAAATTGGCTATAAATGTAGCAGTGACAGCATCTTTCTTCCATTGCTTGGACCAACCTATTAAATTCAATTAATTAAAATTGAGATTGGTAGTCCGCTAACTTGCCAGTCACAATAGGCAAGAAATTAATGTGTTGCCTACCTCAGAAACACATTGAAGAACTATGTTGTCCAACTCACGAAACTTAGGCTTGTGAATCCCTCGCACATGGCAGTATTCCCGAACATTCCTTTCGCTCAAGCCCCTTTTCACCGTACGAAAACGTGCCTGCAACAAGGAAGCGATTTCTGCATGTGTTTTACCTGCCCAGACAAGAGACCGAATGTCGTCTTCTTCCACCAAATTCATTTCAAAATGGCGCCTAAATTTGTATATTGACAACGAACTATATATCCTAGCATTCCTTGCAACCCGTAGTTCGTTCCCATAATAGCCATGCTGGCAAAACGAAACGAAAACGAAAAAAAATAAAGGAAGCCGAGAAAGGGAAATTGAAGTTAAAAGGTAAAAAGAAAGAGGTATTTAGAAAAA